>CM038117.1:32011781-32074179 GCA_001642375.2 Mentha longifolia | reverse complement strand
AGGGGCAATTTAATTTATTAAGAGTATAAAAAATGGGACTAAACTTATGAGATATATATGAATTATATATAATGAATGGAATATGCGGAACAGATGGAATCAATGACAATCTAGGAATTAACATCTTGTGATCAAAATTATTTCTTTCCAATATCTTAGCCTCTAGAACATGGTTGCCAAGTTTTATGAGAACTCACCGCATGTCATTGCACAATTCAAGAGAATGATCAATGTTTTCTTAGCAACATAATTAGAGTAACAACTTTTAGGTTTAGCGTATGGTTAGGTAATCCTGAACACTTCAAAATATTGAACTATTCATGTATATGAACATTGTTCGTAACATCAAGAATTCCATTTTAAGTTACATGTTTCGAACTATTGATGTTTCGTCGTGATTCTGGAGATATTCTTTAGATCTAAAAATGTTTAAAGTCGCCACATCTTAGAATCATGCTCTATTACAATCAGTGGCGGATGCAGGATTTTAACTAAGGAGGGTCAAAATTATACTACTATATTTTCCCACAATAAATGGATCCAATATTCTTATTTTACGTTCACGAAAAACGAACACTTTTGATTTTAGAATGTGATCTCACGTAAAAACCAATTTTAAATTCACACTTTTTACACTTTAAGTGGAACCAAACTCCACTTTAATACATTTATACTATTTTAAGTGGGACCCTAACTCCACTATAATATACTTCATCCGTCCCCAAAAGTTTTACGGAGTACATTATATCAAAATATTGCATTCATATAATTCATAAATATCTAATTTATAGTCAGTTTGAATATTAGACATATTTTGGAACTTTTGAATAATAGTTTTATCAAGAATGCAATTAAATACTCTCTCTGTCCTCCACTTACTGACCTCGTTAACTTTTTAGATGATTTTGTAGTTTCGTGATGATGGATTTTAAATTGAATTTTTGGAGATTAGTTTTTTTTACACGATACTACAACACTCGTAGTACCTTGTGAAAAAAACTAAACTCCAAAAATTTGATTTTAAATCCATTATCACAAAGCTTCAAAATTATCTAAAAAGTCAACATGGTCAGTAAATGGAGAACGGAAGTAGTATATCATTTTCAATACTATATAGTACCAAATTATCATTTGTATTTTGTTATTTTAGTGTTATATTTTAGATATATATTAGTATAACAATAATAATAGGATACTAATAGGAGTATAATAGGTGGTTAATCTCAAAATACAAGGGGGGTCAATTGCCCTCCCTTGGCTTCACTTGCATCCGCCCCTGATTACAATAGTGCATTATTATTATTTTTAAATAATGATTTATGCACAAAATCTTGGAGAATTCTTCAACAATTTATAAAAAGTAAAAACACGAACTAATTATATGCGGTGATGTGTGTGCATGTGTTGGCCTAGTGATAGAAGGTAAGGTCTCGGACCAAAGATCTTGGGTTCGAGTCCTCCATGGTGCGACCAAAAAATTTGTCTGATAAAAAAAATAAAAAAATAAATTATATGCGGTGATGTCAATTTAATTATATAAATATATCCATTTATCCATCAATTAAGTATAGCTAATCTCCACATCTTACGAAATTTTAGGAATGAAATGTTTGATTATGTGAATATTTATTTCATTAATTAGTTGATTAAAAAAATTAGGAAAGTATTAATATGAAATTAATTTGTAACGTTTCTACTAAATAATTGATTAAAAAATAAAGTGATGCTATTCAGCCATAATTTTAGTTTTATTATTTTTTTTAATATGTAATAACTCATGTATTTATGCCAAACTTAAATTCAAAATATGATATAATTTATGTATTTCAACAACTAACCATTTAATTTATTTGATAATTGAGACTACTTTAATTATTTTGTTACTTTTCTATTTAAGAAAAAATATGCAATAATTGGGGAGGGGAAATATTTTTAAATTTAAATTTAAAAGTAATTAGGAATAATCTATTAAAAGCATATAATCATTGATTTTAATTATTAATTTATTAATTTTTAAATTATTTGTATTAAGAAAAATGGCACTGTGAGGATGGCCACGTTTTGGCCGAATATCACTATTGTAAAAATTTTTAATACTAATATATACCATTCATTGGCTTATTTCTATTTACAGAGTATTGAGAAAAATAACAAAAATACAAAGTTACTATAAAAACAGTTCCATAATCATTGTTACTACCTCCATCCCATATATTTAGACCACTTTGCTTTATGCGCGTATTTCCACCGAAACCTAGTACGGGTTTTAAAATATAATTTTGTAATATCGTTTTTTTTTACGGAAACTGTTGGTCCCAAAAAATAAAGCACGAACTCTTAAGACAAGATGTATAGTGGTTCGGAGGTTACGCTCCTACGTCCACTCTTCCCACCAGAACCTGGTGAGGAACTTCACTCAACTTGGGGTTTTAACTAGGTACCCCAAGAACCATGTGAGTTTATACGATAGACACTCACGAGCCTATGAGTTTATACGATAGGCACTCACGAGCCTTACAACCTTTACATACAAAACACTCAAACTCAGTTTGGGTTTGAGTTTGGGTTCGTATATTTCCAACTAATGAGAAATTATTTTACAATGAAGTACAATGTAGAGGGCTTGGATTTCTCTCTAGGGCTTATGGATAAATGAGATTGAAGCCCTAAGTTGTGAGCTAGAAGGTTGGATCGGAGATATTGAAAGTAGAGAAGGAAATAAGTTTTTTGAAGTTGGAAGCGCCTTCTCTCTTCTCTTGTGCTCTTGATTTCACTTAATCTCACTCTTTTTATTATGTAGTTTGAACCTTCTATTTATAGGGAGGGAAATCAAATCTATCGTTGGAAAGATAGATTGCGTGCACCTCACCATGTCCAATCTGAATCAAATCTTTTACTTTATAGCACACAGTCCTAGGGGAGTAGATGTTGACTTGTTAGAACCTAGGCCTGTGCATTCGGCAATTGGACGGCTCACCGTTCTTTTGAGCAATCAGAAGCGTACACGTGGACTAGCATGTTGTCACTTCTTACCTGCTTGTCAGACGCGGCTAAGGGTGGAGACGCTTTGCATGGTGAAGGCGAGCTCCTTCACGCTTTGAACTAAGCACGCTCTTCGAGCTTGTTCAGTCGCTCTGTTTAGAAGCACGCTCTGGACTGGAACCGCTTTGTACTGGAAGTGCGCTCCGTCTTTCCTTCCAGGCAGGCTAAGGACGCTTTGCTTCTTGCCTTGTTCTTAGCTGCTCTCGCTTCTGCTTCGGCACGCTTCCTGACAAGTGCTCCGTCCTTGGAACCACGCTCTGGCTCGTTTGGACGTTCCGTCTTTGAAGCGTTCCGCTGTTCTTCCTTTAACCAGGCGCTTCAGCTTCTTTTTAAGCGCTCTCACTTAGATACTCTAAAGAGTTACATTTTAATACTTAGAACTCCTTAACAGATGAGTTCTTCTAATACATTAAAATGTACATAGTAAATTAGAGTTAGATCATCAAAGATAAGGAAAATATTCTATTTAAATCACGGGTTTTGGAATCGAATCAAAACACTTCTTTTATTATCAACTTGATTCAAGTTCCCCTTACATAAATATCCTAACAGAAACGATATTACAAAATTATATTTTAAAACCCGTATTAGGTTTCGGTGGAAATACGCGCATAAAGCAAGGTGGTCTAAATATATGGGATTGAGGTAGTATATATAGATAGATTTTAGAGTTATTTGTAATGATCAATTTGTCAGTTGACATAATTAGTAAAATACACGCACACTATATGAAAGGAAATTTAAATAACCAACTTATAAATATGAGATTGAAAAATCATTCCACCTTGATATAATTAAAATGAACAGTACAATCTAAATTTTAAATTTTTTGGGCATATCTACCCCATCATTAGCTGAACTATCAACGACCACATATGACAATATATGTTTTTAATTCAATAAATGATTACATGTTTGCAAAATGATGGGGTCTTTGGAAACTACTCCATCCGTCCCATTGATAAAGTGCTTAGAAATCTAAAAGGTTGCTGTTAAGGTAGAAGGATAATGATGCTAAAAATTAATACTATTAAAGAATAAAGATGTAATGATATAAGACGTTTAATTTATTTCCCGGATGTTACCATTTTCACCCTCTCCTTGGCTACTTTTGTTCGTCTCGCAGGGCTTGTATTCTTGGAGTGAATTATAGTCACATAATACTGCATTAAGCATAAGAAGAAAATCAAATACACATGCTTTCATATATGATGCATGCATGCGTGAGTGTGTTTTGTTATGAAAGGAACTTTAATCATTCAAAATGCTAACCAAACACCCATTAAGGGAATCTGAGATTCTAAGGTGGTGCTTAGTATGATGGAATGGAATGAGGTGGAAAGGAATGAAGGTATAAATAATGTACAAATTTCTACATGATTTCTACTTCCAGATTATCCCTAAACAAATGGCCCCTTAATACTACCACCCACATTTTCAAAAGTTACAATAATTAACATACATTATCTATTATGTTATGCATATGTCATAGCAACATATCCAGTATTATCAAAGAACATTCTCACCACAACGTTCTTCCATCTTTCCACCAAACTACAAACAAAAACAATAATTACGAATTAAACATTCATCAGAAAAGTAAAATTGAAATAATGACATAAATTGAATCAGTGTGTAACATTCTTTTAGATCTTGCAAAATCAGGAAGCCCGTACCAAATACTGAGTTTGCTCTGTATTGAACATGTTCTTATAATATACCTTGCAAAAATGAATTCAAGAAAACGTCAATATCAACATCTATTTTATAAAAAAAATGCAAAAATAAGGAAGAAGATGAATAATCATACACTAATTAGATTATGAATATCTATACGAATGCAAAATGATCATATAAGAGTGCTAAGGAAAATGACCTACCAATTTATATAGGAATCTCCTAAATAATGGAATTCATTCTTTGCTAAAGGTGAATAAAAAGTCAAATTTGATAGATACCAAATATTGCATGTATTCAATAATGATAACTAACTTTCCATATTTTAATTAACACGTCTAGCATAATTTTATTAGTACAAATGTACAATAATATATGTATTGAATTCTAGATTCCAATATTATAGTTTTGTCGACGCATTCATCGGTTGCAAATTAGATTGAATACCATATTTAATGTATTAATAAAAAATAAAATTATAAGTATTAGATTTATTTAAAATCTAACAATTTTCCAAAAACAGAAAGTTGAAATAAGAAACAGATCTGAGTTACTAAAAAGGGGTTTCATGTATATAAAATACTATACACCATACCAAAATCATAGTAGTCAGGGTTCAGGAGGGTACTCGACGAAAATAGAAGATGTCATTGAACATATTTTTAACCGGTTAATGAGGTATTTATAGTGGAAAGTTGGGTGATAGGTTGGAGATTTTTTGGGAGAAATTACCCTTGATTTGTCCCTAATTCACACATGGTCTAAATGCATGCAATTAAATTACATTTATTATCGGCATAATTTATTCAATTTATCTAATTATATAGATACCTCTTAATTATTTGAATTGAAATTGATTTTGAAATACTCTATTAGAAAGAATATATATAAAGTTATTAATTATAGAATATAGGAGTTACTAAAAGTGGTAGCCCATAGTTGTTATTATTATTATATAGATAGATATATCAATTTCAATAGTGTGAATGTTCTTGTTGCATAATTCTGAAATATATAGGCAAAAGAAATTAAAAAAAATTAGAAAGAAATTAATTATTTACCATAAATTGTGATTTGTAACTTCTCCTATTAATTAGTAAATTGAAAAATATTAATGTATAATTATGATACAATTTATAATAATTATTTTCTAAAATAGCATATTGATAAAATTAAAAATAAAACTTACTATAAATAGTGAATGTATATAAATAAATAATTTTTTTAGACTTTCGAGGGAATTTTTTTCAGGACATTTTGGTCAAATTTAAAATAGGAAAAATAAATTGCAGATTAAGTCAGATTTTTTTTTTTTTTTTTTGGGATAATATTTATTATGTGTCCTTGCTTAGCTTATTGAAAGAGCTTATAACCATTATCGAGTTTATAAAATATTTGAAGAGTTTTAAGATGTAAAGATAAGTTAAAGGATGTGAATTTAATTTTGAGGAGTATTATTTTTATTTTATAAACTCTTTATAGGAGCTTAGACTACATTTATCCACAACTTTTCAGAACCCAATCTATAAATAAAATATTAATTTTTCTTTCTTCCACCTACACAATCTACAACCCAATCCGATTTCACAACCTTCTACACTTTATCAATGACCCGATCCCAAATAAACTAAAATTTATTTATATATTAAAAGATGAGAAAATAGGGATTTTTTTGTGATTCAAAACATATGAATATTGGTCTCTATTTATAGAGAATTTTAAAACTTAAATCTAGTATAATTTTTATTTTTTTAATATAGTTTTATCTGCAATATTATCTTTATAAAACTTATCTTGATAAAATAATCTCAATCAATTAAACAATGACAAATGAAGTTTAGTTACATGATGACCTGCACCTGAGTTGCTTTCAAAGTCGTTGCATCCACCGGTTGTAGAGATTATTTTTCTTTTTAATTTTCTTATATTCATAACTCATTTGTCAGTTAGTGGACCACCCAACACCGGTGTCATGGATAAATGTAGTCTTATAAGCTATTGGGTTAAGGTACAAATACCCCCTTATGGTTTATACAAAAAAACAAAAAACCCCTCGAACTATGTTTTGGGACAATCACAACCCTAACGTTTTTAATTTGGAGCAAGTCACTCCCTTAACTAACGGAAATCAAAATGCCGTTAGTGAAAAGTGCCATTCTCATTTTCAATTTATTATTATTATTTTTTTAATGGGAATGAATCACCACTCACAAGTATTCTTGTGAAAATTTCCACGAACGAACATCATATGGGGAACTTCCCACATTGGTAGGCGGTGAAGATTCTGCCACCGCGGAAGGCGACGGACTTGGCGGCGTCGGTGGAGGTGCTGTCGCTGTTGAAGGTGTCGGGGGGGCATTGGTGATGGTCTCGTTGACGTTGATTTTGTCGCCGGCGGCGGCGTGGAGGAGGTGGTTGTGGATGGTGAGGAAGTGAATGTGGGCGCAGCGGTGGGGGATGAGGAGGGCGGCGGCGGAAGGGGGTGGCGGCGGGGTTGGGGGGAATAGTGAGTTTTTGGAGGGAAGGGACGAAGGGGAGGGTGAGGAGAGAGATGTTGGATTGAATGATGTTGTTGCTGGAGTTTGTTGGGGAGTCGGAGTAACTGCTACTGGTTCCGGAGAATAACGACTTCGGAAGAGGAGAAGGGCGGCGGCGTCGCCGGAGGTGGCGACGCAGGTGGATGAGGTGCCTGTTGATGATAGCCAAGATCGGACCTCATGAAATATTATTTCTATATTAAAGTTTGCAAATGGTACTTCATTTCTGCATCAGATTGGCTGCCATAGACGAAATATAGAAGATAGATACACATTTCAAATAGTTGTTGATGAAGATCTTCAAGATTTGTGGATCCCGAAAAAGAAATGAAATGATAAGATAAGAGTATCACTTTTCACTACGGCAGTTTAATTTCCTTCAGTTAAGGGAGTGACTTGCTCCAAATTAAAAACGTTAGAGTTGTGATTGTCCCAAAACATAGTTCGAGGGGTTTTTTGTTTTTTCATGTAAACCATAAGGGGGTTTTCGTACCTTAACCCTAAGCTATTTAAAACAACTTACAAATCTAAAGTTTCCATGTGAGGTTTGATTACAAATTTGAGGAGGAAATACTGTACTCCCTCCGTCCCACTTATAAATGGACATTTTATTATTTTAATAAACTCAGATGAAATACTGTACTCCCTCCGTTCCACTTATAAATGGACATTTTTAATTCATCTGAGTTTATTAAAATAATAAAATGACCATTTATAAGTGGAATGGAGGGAGTAGTATTTTTTTCATCATGGGGTCATTTGCAATTTACCGAAAATAAAGGGGCTATAATGCAACTTGCACAAAATTTTCAAATCGAGATAGGCTCGGTATTTGCTTCGGAATGCCGTTTGCCATGTCCGAGCCTGCTTCACTTTCTTTTAATTTCCCTCCGTCATTTCAAATCCAGACACTGAGTTTGAGAGATGGAGAGCGATGGCTAAAGCGTATGCGTATTGGCCGGTGAAGATAGAGATAGCTGAAACTAGTTGAGAGAGAGAGAGAGAGAGAGAGAGAGAGAGATTCAGGACGCAACAGCGATGTCGGAGACGGAGCGTTGCCTGATTAATGACTCGCATAATGCTACTGCAATTGGATGCAATTGTAAGTCTCATTTCAATTCTGCTACTGGTTTTTGGGTTTCTTTTTGTTGATTTCATGTTTATTATGTTCAATTCTATAAGATTCGTATCGGCAAAAGGGCGTAATTTGTTTTTTTTTTTACTTTGCTCGAGGCGTAAATTTAAAATTTAAGGACGTTTATGGTTCTAGGTTTACTCAAATCATTTTGGGATTTCATAATTTGACCTGGCTAAATATATCTGATTTCAACGTACCCCAAACAGCTGAACATTCAAGCCATAAATGTTTGCTGTAAATTGAATAGGGAGTTTTCTTTTTCGAATCAGAAGTTGAATTGGGCCCCCTTTTTTATTTATTTATTTTTTATTTACGATTTATGGGTAACTGGGTATAGTCTGCCCTCTAGAAAGCTAACTAGTTAGTTCTTAAATTGGAGATTACTTACTTGCATTCAAAACCTGTGCTGAACTCCAGACAAAGCCAATGAAGCAGCTAGGCCATGCCCTCAGATTATGGCTAGGAGGAAGCTGTCGGACATTACCAACTTGACACAGAAGGATAGGCTGTCGATTCAAGATCAGAAGTCGCAGTCGATTCCTGCAACTACTAAAGAGTATATTGAACAGCTTCAGAAGGTAGTGTCATATCTTAGTCTCATCATCCGATCATCATTTTCTTGATAAATGAACTTGTTATGCAGTTTTTGATTGTGACTTTTGATTCAGGAAAACTTTACTTTGGCGAAGATGTTGGAGAATAGAAAGTATCCTCTTTGGATTTACAATAGTTAGTCTGTTCCTTTTGTTGGATATATTTTTCTGATAGAACATTTGATTCCTTGACAATTAATAAAGCAAAATAATTGAGCAGAGTGGAATCGAACTAGAAAGATTGAGGTTAAATTTGATTAAAATGCGGGATCAGAATCGGCAACTAGCTTTGTCACACACCCTTATGCTTGCGGTTTGTGCCTCCTTGTACTGTGAATATTGCTCAACTTTTCACTCATTTTGTCTGACTTTCATTTATTTCTTGAATTTTTAGGAGCTAAATTCTGGTAAAGATAGGGTAAGTGAACGACAACCTAACGAATAACTTTTTTTTTGGATTTTCATGGCTTTTACTTCATATATAAGCAAACACAATTTTTGATGTCTGTTCATGTCAGTTGAAAGCATTGCAGCATGAGCTTGGATGCAAAAGTGGTTTGCTTCAAGCAAGATCAAAACTTGAGGTGTGTGTAACTAGACATGCTAGAAACACAATTCTCACTAAAACACATTTGTGCAGTTGTCAAATCATGTTTCTTGAGGTTTTTCATTTTTCTTTGCAAAACTTTTGATGTTTAATATGGTTGTTCAACCTTCAAAAGGAGAATTTGATTGAGGAAGAGGAACCTTCAAAAGAAGATGCGGATCTCAAAAAGCCTCGTAATGCCAAAAGGAGATTGCGATCACTTAGTGAGTGTCGGTTGAGAATTATTTGATTTCTTTATGGTCTTTATGAAGGATAACTTAAAATCTTTCTCCTTTGGATCATTTATAGGTCTGGGCTCTTCTGAACATTCTCAATCTGAGGATAATGCTGGAATTAGGTGATCTGTTTTACAAAATCTAAGAAAATCATGGACTATATCTGTGTATTATTTGGCTAAGTTATTCTTTGTTTGATCTTTGGACTTGCATGCCAGACCCTCCGTGAGGAGGCAATCTTCTAGGTTTAAGGCTGTCGAACCCGATGGTGATAGTTTGGCTGAGACGGATCCAATGCGTACACATCCAGATGGAACAGTTCCGTCAACTTCTGTAGATGCATCGGCTAAAATCAAAGACCATGCTACTACAAGGTGACAATTTTTTATGCAAGCAACATAAGAATCACACAGTTTGTTTTTTTCATATGTCAGTGAGATTTTCTTTCATTAATCTCTCAAATATTTCAATGCTAGACCCTCTGTGAGGAGGCAATCTGCTAGGTTCAAGCCTGCCATACCATGTCAATTACCTGATGAAACAGTCCAGGAGAATGGCTCAACTTCTGCTGAAACATCCGATAAAAATGAAGGCTGTGATGTTCAAAGGTGATCCCCCACCCCCCCTTCTTTTTTTTATTTCGTTTTACATAAGTGATAAACAAATCATTAACCACAAACTTATTCATGAGATGTCCATTTTATTGATTTCTTGACTACTTACATTCCAGACCCTCTGCGAGGAGGCAATCCATTAGGTGTAAGGCCAAAAGATCAAATCAGGAAAACGATCTCTTAGAGATGGATGATACCATATCTTGCAATTGTCCCTCTCTTGATGAACCAGTTCCAGAGAATGGCTCGACTTACATTGAAACGTTGGTCAAAATTGAAGCCCCTGTACGAAGGTGAATATTCTTTGTCAATCACAAGTTATGAACAGATCATAAACCATTATTTTTTGAAACATTTCCATCAGATTTCATTGATTGTTATCTCGACTTACTTTCATTCCAGACCCTCTGCGAGGAGGCAATCCACTATATCAAAGGCTAAAAGGTTAAGACAGGCAGATGATGTCTTAGAGATGGATGACGCAGCATCTCCCAAATGTTCGTCTCTTAATGAACCGGTTCAAGAGAATGTCTCGACTTCTGCGGAAACATCGGCTAAGAATGAAAATGACAGCAGCTGTTCTGATCGGAGATCCGAATCTCGAGAGTCTGGAAAACCATCTCTCGGCAGGCCATCACGTGCGGTTGTGAGGAAGGTTCAATCCTACAAGGAGATCCCTTTAAACGTTAAAATGCGTAGATCAGAGTGAGAGAAATGATGTACTATTATGGTAAGAATTCTGTTGTGTTAACATTTGTTGTTTTCATCATCGTTCATATTTTGTTACTTTTAACATGAAGCTGCTAACTGTGAACTACTGTAGAATCTGGGCAAAGGATGCTTTTGTTGAGTTTTAAGCATAAGATTTGTTGTATTATTAGATTGAACAAAACTGTCCAAACTTTAGGTTGATTAGTTAGTAGAATTCCCTCGATTTTAATTTGGACGATTCATTCTATATGTACTTTTATTTGAAAAGGAATAACTTGATTTTAACATAATGGTGGAAAGTAGTGAAATGAACTCGTACAATAAATTAGGGCCTTTCACTATACAAATCTAAACCTATTTATTGCTTTAGAATAATAATTGATTTAATATAATTGCTTTTAGTCAGCAAGCTATTTTTCTAAAAAATGTATATATACTAATATTAACTTATAAGATAGTTATATTTATTATTTGTATCCATACTTCACTAAGAAGCATTATTTTAATAAATATGAACTTGCAAAAGCCACCAACTTGCAATTTACTTTTCCTTTCAAGGTCTACAAAGTGTTGAAGATGAATGGTTAAGGGAGAACATGATCTCAACTATATTAATTTTACTCCTCTGTTTGTTTTACTTTATTATTTTATACTTCACATGTATTCAATAAATGAACAAATGAGATAAGAATAATAGGAGAGAAAAAAAGTTGCATAAAGTGAAGCAATCCCATATTACAAACAAAAGATTAATTCCCTTGTACGTGCAACACACAATTATCAACTTCAATTATTTAGTGTTCATGCTAATAACTTGCCTTCCATCCATCTTGTCTTGCTCCATAAACATCAATTAAAATAATACTCCACTATGCCGTTTGGCCTTGCATCTACCACAAATATGGGAAAATAGAATAAAGATCTTCACTCCAAATATAATAAGAACCTGTGACATGCATCGCAATTATTTCCTGATTTAAAATTTAATTATGTTGCATTTATCCATAATTTAATTTGTATGTATAAACATATATATTCGAGAAAACAAACAAGAAAAGGAACTAAAAGTGTTAATTTGTTTGACTTGAAAAGGCTAAACGGCTAAAAATTAGTAGTAATTCCTAAATATTTGAAAAGCTTTCTACTCCTTCAATCCAGTTTGCCTTTTAATAGGAAAGAAATAGATAAAGCCTTTCATACAAACTAATAATCACTAATATATATTGATACAATCACCACCTCACACTAATTACTTACTCTCTCCCTCTATTCTCCTTCAAACCTCCTCCACCTCTCTCTCCATTTCCCTCTCTCTCTCTCTCTTCTCTCTCTACAAATCTTCAGACCCACAACTCCCATAGCAGTTCCCATCACGGTGATGGTGGCGGTGGTGAAGGAGGCCAATGGAGACTGTGGAGGAAGTGGTGGTGGCGCCGCCGTGCCACATTATCAATAATGACCAGCTGTCCCCGGTGGCCAAACGCAAGCGCACCAAGAGACAGAGGCCCCATTCTCCCATTCCCTTCACCGTCAGCAACAACTACAACTATAACCACCGCCTTAGCCCCAGCTTCTCCGCCGCCTCCACGGCGGCGGCTGACAGCACCACCACGGAGGACGAGGACACGGCCCGCTGCCTGATCCTCCTCTCCCGCGGCCACTTCCTCCCCAAGGAGAAGAAGGAGAAATCCCCCGACGATCACGACCACCAATACGAATATTCCAAACCGAACAAGACCGCCGCCGCCGCTCTCACCGGCGGCGGCGGCGCGTACGCGTGCAAGACGTGCAACCGCGTTTTCTCATCGTTCCAAGCCCTCGGCGGCCACCGCACGAGCCACAAGAAGCCGAAGAACGACAAGAAGACGGGGTTGCACCTGGACTTCGACGACGGCGACTTACAGTTGCCGTCGTCGAAGAAGAGGGCCGTCCCGCCGTCCCTCTCGCTGCAGCTGAGCAGCACCGCCGGGGGCAGCGGCGGGAGGCAGCTCCCTTCGCCGAGGATCCACGAGTGCTCCTACTGCGGGGCGGAGTTCGCCTCGGGGCAGGCCCTCGGCGGCCACATGCGGCGGCACCGGGCCGGGCCGACGAGCCCGCTGCCGATCGCGGCGGCGGCGGATGTGAGGCCGCCGGAGCCGAAGAAGCCGAGAAACGGGCTGTCGTTGGATCTCAACTTTCCGGCGCCGGAAGACGAGAGCCAGCGGTTCGGATACGGCGGCGCGCGGCGGGAGAAGAGCCCGGAGAAGATGGTGATGACAACCACGACTCCGACATTGGTTGACTGCCATTATTGAATATGAGGGAGGTTCAATTATTTTTTGACACATTGATCTTCCAATGCAAGCTAAATTAGATAATTAATCCATTCTTCAAAATTGTTTCTTTTATTTTTTTCTTTTTGAAAAAATGTTCTTTTATTTTGTGTGTGTGTGTGTTTTTATTTTTAAATTCTTGATTTTTTCTTCTTTTTAAATTGAGTTACTTTTTTTTTTTCTTTTAATTGTTGTACTAATATACACTATTTGATTCTTTCAGCTAGTAGTCATGACTGATTGACTCTGTTGATAACTTTGCAAAGTGGAAATTGAATTCTTTAATCTGATTCATTTAGTTTAATCATTTGTTCTTTCGAGCGCCTATATATTAATCTCATTATTGTAGTTCTACTGAATTAGTAGATAGAATTTGAAATTACTATTTCTTTTTTTTAATATCATGCAGAGTTATTATGTTTATTAATTTAGAATGTTAAGTGTACTCGTGAGGGAAGAAGTAGTGCTCGCCCCATCCTCTATAACTTTTCGTAGTTATTAAATTTTGTTGACTTATTATGTATGCTCCATATCTTTCTATTGGATGATATATTTTAAAATAGGTAATGCAGTCGGAAATGATTTAGACGGGGCAACAAATATAATTATAATTATGATTAAAATTATAAATATAATTATAATAATAATTATATACTCTACAATAATAATAGTATATAATTATCATTATAATTATATTTATCATGAAAAAAAAGAGAAAAGATCATGATAAAATTGTCAACTTTCCACTTGGCTATGAAAAAACTCGGGCAGTCCACGTCAACTTTTCGATGCCGGATTTCTATCTTGGGTCCTAAGTTTACTATAAAAGTCAAAATTTAGTTCAATATTGTAATTTTTAAAAATTCAGACCATAAAATAACAATGTGATCAAAGTTTAGGTTACAATGTATATTTAACCCCAAAAGAAATTATAAGAAGCAATAGTAGCTACAATACCGACATAAGTATACTTTATTGGTGACTCAGTCTCACTTTGGACTTCTTAGCCAATCATACAACTAGTAATTTTTTTTTCATTAATGATTCCAAAATAAATTTAGTAAAATCTAAATTATAAATATTTAAAAAGATTTGGACATTTATATGTAGAAAAATAAAAAAAGATAATACAAAATGTTATTAAAAACTACACTGAAATGATACTATCATGATAATTCATTGTAAAATTTATTACAAAAATATGCTATTCATTTGGTGATTGTCTAATTTTTTATGCATTTTGAAATATAACAGTAGTAGTATAAGAAATGGAATGCTGCAATAGGAAAAAAACAATTTCTTATTTATTTAAATTGACGATAGACCAATAATCTTATCAACATTCCATACTATTAACTTCCATTCCATACTATTAACTTCCGCTTCAAAAATAAAAATGAAAATAAAAATCCTACCAAAGTATTATTAATATATATAAGCATCGAACTGTAGCTCACTTCAGATAACTACAAGAATGCAGCTTATTACAATATACAACCTGCAATAAAAAAGAAAATCCATTAAAAAAATTAGGAATAACAAAAATGTCTTGGTTGGTTCCACGGCCTTCTTATAATTAATGTGATCCTCTTTAAAAAAACAAATATATATATATATATATACATATATATATATATATATATATATATGTACTTGGATGTTTGTAAGTATATAATTATACCAGCCCATGTGTGATGACTTTGCAGCAGTTGAAGGTGCTGGCGGCGGTGCCGACGGTGGTGGTGGAGATGGTGGCGGAGGCGGCGGCGCTGAAACGGCTCCTAAGTACAAAATATTATCAAACTTTTTAGTCTTTTTCTCGTAACTAGATCAATTTTGACATAATATAATTAAATATACAGTAATACTCTTTATTAAAATAAATGTGATACAAAATCAAATTAACTATATCTGAAAAAGAAAAAAATAAAATAAACAAGGACGTGTAGATTTATTACCACAGAATAAGAGATTGGAAGGAAATGGGCGCTCTTTAGCAGGGTTAGGGTCAGGATCATAAACCCTAATGTAGAGCTCTTGACCTAAATACCAACGTTTTAAATTATGTGATCTTAAATTCCACATTCCTGGGTTGTCCAAGTACACGTACACCGCCGTCCATCCACCTGGGTACACCTGAAATCAACAATATCCGTTCGATTTCGATCATACGACGTCGTTTCCACAACAATCTCGTTGTCGTGGTCGTATAATCGTGTTCGTGTCATGTATATATATATAAATAATTTATGTACCTGAACTGTTGAACGTACGATCGGATTGATGAGATTGTAAGTCGAACGTAACTCGGGTGTCCATTGCCCTAGGCCAAAGCTAGAGAGAGAAAACAAGGGTCTAGTGGTTATTTTTTGTGGGCCATACTAACATGTTGGGTAATTTGAAAGAATCTTGATAAATAATTTATGCGACAACCTAATATAGTAATTGGAGACTAAATTTATGAGACTAATATATAAAATTAGAACTTACCCGACCACGAAGAACCCATACCCATCCAAATGCCAAGAGTCGTACATTTTCCCATTATTCACAAGCACGATCTCTAGCCATCCCTTGTAGGATCCCGACACGACGAATGTCCCGTTGGTCGGGGGCTCGATGACCGAGTGGACGGGATACTTGTCAAGCTCATAGACGCCAGAGCCGTTGAGAAATTGATCAGCTAACTTCAAGGGAGTAGATGGAGCAACGTATGCTACATTGTTGATTGTGTAACGGACGGAGCCATTAATCACCGTGGATCCACTAACAAGTACGAAAGTTTGTGATAGTGTCACGTTTGTCACGTTAAATGAGCCTTGAGGGTTGGGTCTAGCTGCACCGGCTGTCATATTCATCCTATATATATATATATAAGAAGAAAATTAGTATTCCAAGAGCCAAATAGTAATTGAGTTATAATCATATTCCAAGATCACTATTATCTTAGTTAAATTATTTGAACAAATCATGCTACACGAGGGGTGACATTTCATGCATGTTGGATCGTTATTGTGTCAATACGATAACAACACGAATTACTAAGGACCGATCTACTTCATCCGAACACAAACGTGACAATAAATGTAGAGAATTATGGACATACAATACGATTTATTTCATGTTGATACAACACTATCACGATACGAAATGAACTAACGTTAAATTCTAAGAAAAAAAATAAATATATCAATAGTAAAAAAATACTAGTTTCTACTATTTTTTTTTTTCAAATCCAACAAAAGTCCAACACGAATACAATACGAAATGAATTAACGTCTAAATTTTGAGAAAAATAAATAATCAGCAGTAAAAAATAAATAAAATAATATAATTGGCATTTTTTTTTCGCAAATCAAAACTCAAGTATCTAACACGAACACGATATGATAATTTCATATCACATAATTAAATTAGGGCTTACGTGATGTTTTTGGCCTGGTTGATGGAGAAATTGATGTCGGATGGGTCGGGCCCAGCTGGCAAGGGCCCATTAGGGAGTGACGTGGACGTATCGTAATGCAGCACCCCAACTGCTGTAATTGAAGCCGAGTTATTCAGTCCTATTATCGGAGTTGCCACAAAATAATAGTCCGATGACGGGTTTTGATCAGCTGTGACGAGTACAGAGTAGGACTGGCCCACGTGGACGTCGAGGGAGCTTAGCTCAATTTGATTGGGGTAGGATCCTTCCGTCTCCACCAATAGCATCGTGTGGTTTTGAATCCTGAAATTGATACCCCACAAGTTCCCCACGTTGCTGATTCTAAATCTGTAGGTTTTACCTATATCCAAATAAATAAGTATACAGCATTCCTCTATTATATTATTTGTACATTTTTTTTATTATTTTACATTATTAAAAAAAAAAAGACTAATAAGTTGGAACAGATAAGTATTATGTTGTTTATCCGAAAGTTTTATGTTTCCCCTTCAACTATGAAGTTAGAAGGTTTGAATCATCTCGAAGTATACGAGTGTATTTGTGTTGTAATAATTGAATATAGACTCACCATTGGTTACATTTAAAGACTCGTGGGCTTTAGAAGTTGGATCGTTAAATGGGCCTTTGCCATTTATAAGCATCTGATCAGGAAAAAGGCCCGCACCATCATAGGATCGAAGAAGCTATGAGAGAGAGAAAGGGGACAGAGAGAGAGAAGTGCAACATTTAGATTTTAAATTGAAATTAAAATTCAAAATGTGAATGACAAGTCAATATTGAAATCAACTAAAATGAATAAAATACATAATTAGTACCGTGTAATTTTTCTGAAACCAATCACCAATAAGAAGATCGAAGTCTTGTTCGGGCTTTGGGAAAGGCACATTGATTACGATCCGATTGTTGATTCGGATCGGGCCGAATCCTCCTGCGGCCCGCTGAAAGTTAATTGAAGGGAAATAGAAGAAGCTGCCTATTTGATCCTTCATTTGGAAAACGTATGTCCAGTTGGTTCCGGGTCGGATTGGGCAATTGGAGCCCGAAACCCCATCTTGCCAAGAATTCAGCCTTTGTTGAATTCCATTCCTGCATTTTCATTTCTTCTTTATCAAATTCTGAGATCATTTTGTTTTCATTGCGTCAACATTCAATTTAACTAGAATGAATTATGCATGCAATGTCAAACTATGAGAATTGGACTTTACTTTTGTCTTTTCCTTTTAATTCGAATATTGAGAATATAAATTTCGTTGCAAACAAGAAAATTATATTATAATGAGTTACAAACTAGGAGAACTAGGCCAAAAAACTTTCCTTTTTTTAAAAAAAATAAATAAAAAGAATCTTGGCCTACTTGATTAGAAACTCAAATTCAAAAACTTACGGTTTAATTAGTTAATTAAAACCTTAAGCATATCATATATATTTTTAGCAATTTAACATGAAATTTTAAAGAAGGCATCAGGAAAATTTTGTCATTTTCAGTCTCAAAACCAACAAAAAATACAATCATATATACTAGTATTAAAATGTTGAATGTGAAAGGGATCAAAGAAACAAAAACAAATAAAGTTGATAATAAAAAATCAAGTGTATAATGTTACCATGTCAATAGAATAGGCTCATCCATATCGTTGAACACATTGATATGCAAATTATCATTGGTCGATGCATTAATAAGAGGACCAGGAAATAAATCATTTATCGTCATAACCTTGCAAATTAAGAAAAAAGAAACATATAAATTTGTTATTCTTCATTCAAAACAAGAAACTAATTAAACTAAAATCATCACTTCTAATTAGAAAACAAAACATTCAAATAAATCATATATATACCGGTTGATTTTTCGATACCGGTTGAATCGTCTCGTCTAATTTAACGTGCCACTCTAAGAAAATTTCATCTCCGGCCACCACCGTGCACAAGGCGGTGCAAAAAACTAACCACCACCGTATGCTGCTGAGGGCGCCCATACTATGGTGGAAGTCTTTCCTACTCTGAAAATCTTATGTAGGAGAATTATATATGTCCATTAGAATGAATAATGCCCTTTTAAACTTAGAGGTAATCAATTTCTTGTGATAAAAAATTAGTTAAATATTAAATTTGTCTCTTGTTAAGCTGTAACTCTAAGTTGGTGATGTTTTCAGAGTAAACTGAAAAGGCCAAGAAAAATAATATTTGTAATTTACGAAAATGAGTGAGGATTTGTATTGGGATTATTAATTCTTTACGCTGGATTGGTTGCCCTATGCTCTTTGCAGTGATTAAGCATTGCTTGAGCTGTACCGTTTGTTAGTAGACGAGTTTCTTATCACCAATTCGGAGATATATTCTTTATTATTTTTTTTTATTTATCTTATTTTCGACCATTTTTTATTTTCAACAATTAGAAATGCTCACCTACCGATCGCGTACATACTTAATGATACGATCCTTGCCAAACAAGTTGATCCTGACACAGATACGTAGCCTAACATCTTTGAGATCGAACTCTCTAAATGATATAGGCCAGATTTAATCTCCAAAGAGATAGTAGCCCCAACAACATTAGTCTAATCCATAAATCAAATCGAACGCAAAATAAAATAGGATGAAATATAATATCCCAATATATCTATGTACGATCGAATCCTCATTTAGGCCAGACGAATCGAATCTCCCTATATCCAAATAGGTATTGCCGCAGCCACATGAATGAGGACGATGAACTTGTTTGATACATCGATAAGAATATCTCGGTGAACCGAGAAACCCATATGATAAAAAAAGGAGATAAATCTCACATTTTTATTTATAGTCAAAGCATAAGGTGTTATTTTCGTCACCCCCACATAGCCTTATTTATAGGCTTCAAAAAAACTAACTTTACAAGGAAACTAGTCAAAAACTTATCTTAAAAGATATCAAACCAAATCCTAGTCTAAAAAGGTTAATTTATACCAAAATAAAGAAGGAAACAAATCTACTAACTAACAATTACATAAAATAAATCTTCTAAGTATTGTCTTCAAACTTGAGCCGTATAATTTTAAAATCTCATCCTACAAGCTTGAATTCACGAACCACGTCTTGCATCACTTTATATACCCGGCTACATGACAGTGTCACGTGAATAATTTTTCCATCTAGGGTTTAGTTTTTTTAATAGAGTTTAGTATTTCTAGCTAGGGTTTATTTTTAGAGTATATATCAATAATAATTTTCCTTAAATATGTAATATCGGAAGGTTAATTGTAGACATACTAAATATACTCATGCCCAGGTGGGCAGAAGAACATTCATTTTTCAACTATTACTACCTAAGTTAATTTATTTATTTATTTTTTTAAAAAAACTTTTTACTTTAATTTTCTTACTATATAATTTCATACAAGCAATTTTGAGAAACTTTCACTGGGTTTTGAGCTACTGTTGGTAATTAGCTAAAATGCAAAATTGAAAACGATATATAATCAATAGCTTGATGTTATGCAGAATTTTATTTTTATGTATAATGGCGTGTTTGTGTCTTTCTAATTTTTTTTTTTATCTTGTATTTGTGAGCACTTTACGGCACTCACGATAAATAGGCTTGTTCTCTCTTTTGGATAAGGTAATGAAAAATATCTTCTTCTTCTACCCTTGTACATTTACATTCTGATTTTCTACTTTAAACAATATACTAAGTGGGAGAAATGATACGCTACTCCCCCAATGGTAGGTACTTTTTTTGTTTTTTCGATTTGATAATATTTTGTTCTATTTTTTCAATTGATTTATATTCTAGTACCCTAAAAATTAATTTAGAAATAATTAAATCTACAAAATAAATAAAAATCAAAACTCAATTTGTTTTATTACTTATTTTTTGAAGTTAAAAATAAAAAATAAAAACTCAAGCATTGATTTTTTGAATTTTATGATTTTCATATTAATTTTTAGGGTATTAGAATATAAAATAAAAATAAAAAATGTGGCTATTCAGCATTTTTTGTCTATTGGGTTGATCGGAAGGGGCAACAGGCGGAGTAGCCGCCATGCTACCGGAGGGGATGAATAGAGACAGAAAATGCCGGAAAAATACGATGGGAATTTTGGAAAATTATGAAACGGCACAGATTTTGGAGAGAAAAACAAAAAGGGATAGAATTAAACAGATGAAACTAGAAATCGAAACTAAATCTTGCAAGGAAATTGTAGAAATCGCACGAACTGTATGTTTGATCGGATAAGTGTGTGTGAAAAGTGTGTTTTAGTGTGTGAGAGAAGAGAACATTTTTCCTTAGAAGGAAGAAATCTTAAATTAATGACCACCGCATAATTGATTGCAATTGATTTCCAGTTGAATTTGCTGATTTCAACTGCGCTTTTAATACAGTATATAGATAGATAAAGGGACAAATGGATAAAAATTGATCTTTGTGCGTAGTTTTATAGGAGTAGTTTTATAGGACGGAGGGAGTATTATGACTCTTAAATAATAAAAGCACCAGAAAATTAATAATTTTATCATCTTTTAGTTTTTCAAATATAGAATAGTTAGTGACTTAACTCAACAGCTAATACACGCAAATATATAATTTGTGAGAATTTATCCCATATTTACTAAGCATGGGTTTGGTAATCAATTTTGCAATTACGATTTCTCTAACTTTGATTAAATAGATTTCACAACTCGTCATATTAAACCATAATTCAAACTTGTACTCCATAATACATACAGTGTTCTAAAAGTCCCCGCCTAGGTCCGACTAGTCCCCGCCTAGGCGCTAGGCGGCACCTTACCGACCCAACTAATGCTAAATCCGACTAGGCACTTAGCGACATCCTAACTGCTGGTCAGATTGAAGTTTAATTAGTCTCTAGGTGTGTTTAATCGATATTTACGTTAACTAGGTTGTTTCTATACGTGATTCGGATGTCTACACGAATTTAGTGCTAAATTATATTACAAATATTGAATTCTATACATATTGATATTATGTTGAAAGTTAGAAAAAAAAATTTGTACACTATGAAATTTATTTAATTGGACTATTAATTATCATATTCTATGTTATTATTATGAATTTGATAATAAAATTATGAATAATATATGTTAATATAGTTTCTAACTGATGACATAATGTAAAAATAATAAACATAAGCACTGTGTTTCTAATCTGCCTAGGCCCCGTCTAGGCTCCCGCCTAGCCGCCTAGGCGCTAGTCCCCCATCCACCACCCGACTAGCGACTAGCGACTTTTAGAACATTGAATACATATAACTCATATAATTTAAGAATAAAAAGTAAATTATGCTAAAAAATAAATTAAGCAAAAACAAGTTAATTTTAAAAAATATATATTTCTGAAAAAGATCACAACTATGTTTTTTTTTTGCTAAACTAAATTTAATATTGGGGGAGGGGGAGGAAGGGGTCCTCATTATTCTCACTATATATACTTACCATAAAATCTGTTAAATTAAACAAAAATGATAAACAAGGTACGTAAATTTATTTTCTAAGGAGTGATTAAATATTTTATACAAAATAATTTAAGTAAAAATAAGGCAATATTCTAGGAAAAAAAATCTTAAAAAAGAATAAAAGTATATATTTACGCCTTTTTTTCATAAATTAAATTAAATGTTGTGGGTGTGGGGATCCCCATGGATCTCACTAAATATACTTGCTATGTATGTAATACATTAAATTAAACTAAAATGATATATATATGGAAAATTTATTTCTAATTATTTATTCTATAGTTCATAAATATAATATATCAAATTACATTATTAATCTTAAATTAATTATATAATGAGGGCATAATAGACAATTTACATTAAGTACTCAAGGCTCAATGCTCTTTCTATATAAGAATAGATAGATATTTGCTGCCGTTCATTTCTTTTGGTTCTTTCATTCTTTTCTCGACTAATTTGAGTTTGATAAAAAAACAGTGCGAGAAAATGAAAAGTTAAATGAAACAACTAGAGAAGCCTTTATCAATGAAAAGTCAATGAATGTTCAATTATATTTTTAGTTTTGTTTAATATTTATCATTATTTAGCTGAAACAACTAGAAAAGTCTTTATTGCATCAAAATTTCCAAGTCTTTGTACTTTAACGTGGTGGCTGCTATAGTCTTTACAAAGACAGCGTGATCCACAGGTAGGCCAATGCCGCAACAAACGTTTTTATGCTAGCTAGCTAGTTTATTATTACACACAAGTATGGAGAAGAAAACAAGTGTGGAAGCGAAGAAAATATTGTGCTACGAGAAATTACAGTTTCACCTCACACGAATATGTGACCAAAATATATCTAGTTATATGTGATTAATATTGACTTTTAGCCACGTATATATAATACCAATGTCAACAAATGTCTGCTGTTTTTATATAGATAAATAGTTTTACCCATATATGTTTGCATGATTAAATCATCAAATATTACTTGCATCTACATGATTACACATCTTAATCCAATGTTGAATTTTCTCTATTTTTGTGCAAGCGAAGAAAATATTGAACTTAAATCTATTAGTCGACAGATTTTGTAAAAATGAGAAATCATTAACCGATTTTAAGAAACTAAAAAGTGTATGGTCGGCCATATTATAAGTATAGATATTATATTACTTTATTACCTTTAATTTGAAATATTTTATAAGAATATTATAGGCGATCTATATATATAAGCACAATAATGTTGTGGACTTAAATGTATTGAAAGAGATAATATCATTTGAAATTGTAATTGATTGAGTTTAGTTCCACTTCCACCCAAGGTTTCTCTCTCATGCTATACAAGATTCTTGAAGGCATGCAAGTAAGAGTATGTGTATGTGTTGTTTCTGCTATGAGAAGAAGCTAAGCGAGGTCTTTTAGTTTGAATTTGTCACTGAATATTCGACATTCAAAATAAATAAATAAATAAGTAGAGGAAAAACGTTGACTGTTTTCTTCACTGTTTAGAAGACAATTTGAATCCAATAAACAAAGAATGGAAAATAGGCAAAGTCCCAACTAATCACATGACATTATCATGCAACTCCAACTCGTGTATATAATATGAGAATTCGTCAAATCTCAGCACGGTTAACGACATGTATATTATTAATAAATTAATAGTCTATTGAATTGTAGTATGAAAATTAACAAACTCATGATTAATCAACATTATTTCTTTCTCTTTCTAAAAAATCAAGATTGTTAGTCCGGTCTGCAGAAGCTAAATCCAAATCCATGGCTTTGCTTAAGGCTCATCCAACCCCATCCTGCCACGTGATGGCGGTGCCATACCCAGGCCGCGGCCACATAAACCCCGTGATCAGCCTCTGCACCGCCGTGGCCGATCATAGCTCTGACGTGCTCATAACCGTCGTCCTGACGGAGGAATGGCTCGGCTTGCTTGGCTCTGTGAGAAAGCCGCCGAACGTCAGCTTCGCCGCCATCCCCAACGTCGTGCCGTCGGAGAAGGTTCGCGGAGACGACCTACCGGCCTTCGTCGCGGCCGTTGTGACCAAAATGGAAGCGCCGTTCCAGCAGCTTCTCGATGGCGGAGCGCTGCCGCCACCGGATTTCATTATCGGCGACGCGCTCATGTCATGGGTTCATGAAGCCGCCGGCAGAAGGAATATTCCGTCGGCTCACCTGTGGACCATGTCAGCTTCGGTGTACTCGGTGTTTTACCATTTTGACCTTTTGGTCCAGAATGGCCATTACCCAGTTGACTTGTCAGGTAAAGGATATTTCATTTCATGATTCTATTCTAATTTAACTATCTACATATACGAGAAAATGATATCCTATTCTTTTGTTCCTGCGTGCCTTCGTTATTTTTTATTTTATTTTTTTATTTTGATATTATTTTGTTCGATTTTTTTTTAATATCATAAAAATTAATATATGAATTATTAAATTTATAAAATAAATAAAAATTAAAGCTCGATTTGTTCTTTTCCCCTTCTAACTTCAAAAAATGAGTAATAACACAAATTGAGTTTTGATTTTTATTTATTTTGTAGATTTAATGATTTCTATGTTAATTTCTATAATACTAGAATATAAAATAATTGAAAAAATCGAACAAAACAATACCAAAGTAAAAAAAAATGACGAAGGTGCACACATCTGATGCATAGATTCTCCAAAAAATGACACATTGTGGTATCGGATACGCGCAGGGTGCGGGTGCGATTCGCTGCGGATTCGCCATGGCGTATCCTAAATTAATTTAATATAAAAAAATAACGGATACGCGAATCTCGTTAGCAGGATTCACATATCCTAAGTTAATGGGGTTACATTTGCTATAACAAAAAATTTTTAGGAATCTTTTTACAAAAATTAAATATTTTTTATTAAAAGATAAAGAAATAGAGAAGCACTAAGTGTGTTTTTTTTTTCTTTTTTTAATTAGATTGATAATCTATTCTATTTTGATGAACCGAGATAGGAGGTTACTCAATTGTGATTTGAAATTTTGTTTTATTTAAGTCGTTGTTACATTGTTTTCTTTATTAGATTAAATTATTGAAAGAGTTATACATATATATTTAGTTATGATTTTTATTTCATTTTTATTTTATTTTATATGCATTATATAATAAAAATAAAAATAAAATAAATAGATATATCCATGACGAATCGCACTCTAAAATTTTTAAAAATTCGTATCTCCGTATCTGATCATATCGCCCCCGCACCCGCACCGCTCCCCCGCACCCGTGCAACATAAGTGCCTCATCAATGGGCAGTAACATATCATTTCTCCAACATGTATATGTTTGAAATAACACCATTCTCAACTTTTTTAATTCACAGTTAATGGAGAAGCCATGGTGGACTACATCCCAGGATTACCTCCAACTCGTGTAGCCGATCTCCCATTAATCATTAGAGACCAAGAAATCATGCCAAAACTCGTGCAAATATTGCCCACTCATTCCAACTCTAAACATCTAATCTTCACTTCCTTCTACGCGCTGGAAGCCCAAGTTCTTGCTGCTATGAAGCAGAAACATTCAATCTCCATCTACACCTTTGGCCCCTCCACCGTACATTCCAAGCTCAGAGACATCAAAACGACTTCCGATGATGCCGCCTACTTAAGGTGGCTAGACCTCCACCCACCGAGCTCAGTTTTGTACGTCTCGCTAGGCAGTTTCTTGCATGTTTCTATGGCCCAAATGGATGAGATCGCTACTGGTTTGAAAGAGAGTGGCGTTAGGTTCTTGTGGGTAGCTAGACGAGATTCGTCTCGACTAAATGAGACTTGTGGAAATAACAAAGGCCTAGTGGTGGAGTGGTGCGATCAATTGAGAGTTCTATCTCATCCCTCGGTCGGAGGGTTTTTCTCGCACTGTGGATGGAACTCGACTAAAGAAGCTGTCCTCACTGGTGTGCCATTGCTAACTTTTCCTCTCATCATGGATCAGTTGACTCATGCCAAGGCCATCGTTGAAGATTGGAGAATCGGATGGAGGATATTGGAGAGAGAATATGATGAGAAGAATTTGAAGAGGAGAGATGAAATTGCAGCGATTGTGAAGAGGTTTATGGATTTGGAGAGTGGAGAGAGGAAGGAGATTGATAGGAATGCAAGAGAATTGCAGAACAAGTGTGAGAGAGAATTTGCAGAGGGAGAGTCGCATCAAGCTAATCTTGATCACTTTGTTAGATCAATCAAATCTTGCTGCACCCTAACATCATAAACTTTATTTTGTACTCCGATCTCATGTTTCATTTATATCAAACTAGCATAAGTAACGTGCACTAGCAGGCAAATTCGACGCTGAAAACGCTTGAAAGTTTATTCAGTGAAATTGCATCAATTTACAGATTCATAAGAAAAAGGCGCAAATGGCATTAATTAGTTTCCTCCAAACATTAGATGAAATATAAAAATACTTGGATAAATTAACAGTCCTACAACATCACAACATACACGGTAGCTAGCATTACCAACTAGATCTATTTTCTATTGGCAGTTTTTTTCTTGCATGCCTTCTTTCTTCTCCTGTCTGAAGCTTCGGCAGAATACAAATATGGTTTTTATTCTTCATTTTGGGGCAAAGTTGATGAAAGTAATGCGAGTTTAATGTTCGTTTGAAACTCGTTTGGTGTGTTATTTTATTTTTGTCGAAGGGTTTACTCTTTGGTATGTATTGATTGTTTTGTAAGAAAAATGAGAGATGTTTCGGCAAGGGATGAATCCACATCATAGTGCGAGTCGATAGAAGTACATAGTAAGAAACAGAAGTCGATTCCAAGTTCTGATGAAAGAGAACGAGCCGAAACAAAATCATTGTGTGTAGATGAGCGGTCACACGAGCGCCCATATGCAGAAGGTACAAACTCCGAGCGGCTGCGTGAGCACCTGACGTGAGAGAAGGTGCTGACCACGCAGCCAAGGCCAACTTTTCTTCTTCGACGCACGGTCTCAGTGAGCGGCCGCTATGCCTCACCTTTCTTCCGGATTTTGTGATTTTTCTCCCCATTTTCATCTTCCAAAAATTACACTTTGACCCCACCAAACACCAACATATAAATACTCCAATTAGCTTTCATTTCTAGGTTGGCCTCTCTCACTCTAGCTACCAACTACACACATGACACCTCATTTCACATACTATTCTCTACACCAATTCAATCATCCACACTCATCCATCTTGGGAGAGGAGACACCATTCTTGAAGACCATTGGAAGGGAAACATCAAGAGTTCAAGATTCAATGCCAAAGTTCATAGTATTAGAGTTTCTAAACTTTACTTTGATTTCCTTTGTTGTTTTGGATCATGAATTACTTTGTTTGGAGATTTATGCTTATTATAAATATGATTGGCTAAGTTTCTTTATCTTAGGGATTTGGCTAGCTAGGTGAATTTGTGATGAATTGAGTTTGATTGTATCAATTTATGTTTGAATTATGCTTCTTCCTACTAATCATGATTTACTTGCTTGCTTAATTTGACTAGCTACTAATTATGCATATCTATTGTGTTGGCTAATAATCGGGAGATGAGATTCGATATTAAAATACTAAAATAGCTTGAAACAATGGTGAAGGTAAAGGATATGATGCTAAAATGCGAAAGTTATATATTCTCTTTATAAGCATCTGAACTTAGCAATTCAAATAATATTACTTCAAGATTCATTATCCATTTTCTACTCGAATCTTACATCTACGTCAGTTGTTTAGCACTGCAGTCAAGTTGTTCGATGATTTGCCTTATAAATTTTGAGTAACGACGCTTTCGAATTATGAATTAAAGGGTATTTTGAGAATTCCTCAAAAGAAAAAAAAAGAAAAGAAAAAGAATGTGTTTCTTGAGGGTGGTATAACACAAATGTCAAGGCCGATGGTTATACTTTGTGTGTTCTTCTTGTAACTTCCAATGGTTGCTTTGCTGTGGGAGTTTCATATGGGATAAAAGTACCTGAAATCATGATTATATTAGACTAAGAGCTTGTTTAGTAAGCCCAATAAACAAAGATAAGATAAAAGCTTGTTTAGTAAGCCTAATAAATCAAGATAGGATAAGAGTAATTCTATGCACAACCCCTGTTTTTCTCCTTGCAGCTCCCAATTAAATTGATTAAAAATAAATATTAGTGAAAATACGGGTTTATCCTCGTAGCCTCCAAAGTTAATGATGGTCTTGTCATTCTCACAGCCCCCTCTCGCACACATTCTTCCTCCACTTCCCCAGCGGCCATTCACTGCCACCATCACCATGAAGCCGTTGGACCCATCAAACTACAAACTCCAAATCTAAAAAATTTCGACTCTTCAATTCATTTTCTTCTTTAAATTTCAACAATCTCAGCCTGTAGCGTCGTTGCCCAGTGGCCGCCGAATTCGTTCATCTTCCTTTCAACAGTCAAATTCTTACCTAAACAAAAAGATTTTTCATATCGATCCCAGATTTGTTGCAGCTTTCATATCAATCTCTCTCGTGAATTTATCTTCTATTTTAAATGTAAGTTATGTAACCTTCAAGAATGATGTCTCATATATATCATGATGTTCATGGTCACCATCAATTCCTTAATCAGTGTAAGTGTAGCAAAAAAATTTCCTCACGATTCTCCTTTCTCACAATCATATCAGCCCTTTTCGCTACTTCTCCCCAAATCATTCCTCAGCCGGCCATAGCTTCTTCTTCTCCACTTCCAACAAAATTAAAATTAAGAAAGAAAACTCCCCAAATTCAATCAAAACATCAACATCAAGATCCACCATTTTCGACCCAACCATGATTTTTGGAAGATTTCTCTCAAATTCTTCATTTCACTATGATTCATTTCTTAACGTCAGCCGTCGAATTAGATTCTTCTCTGCCTATCCCAGATTCGATTTAGCCATCGCTCTGTTTCACAGAATGGTGGGAATGCATCAACACCCTCCTGTTATTCAATTCTCGAAATTGCTCAGTGGTGTGGTGAAGATGAGGCACTACACTCTTGCCCTCCACCTGTTCGATAAAATGCTTCACATGGAGGCTCCTGTTAACGGTTATACCTTGAATATTGCAATCGATTGCTTTTGCCGTCTTAAGAGGGCCGATTTTGGATTTTCGATCTTAGGCATCATTTTGAAGCTTGGGTACAAGCCTGATGTGGTAACCTTCAGCACTCTGCTTAAAGGTCTTTTCTTGGCGGGAAAGATGGACGAGGCTGAAAAGCTGCTGAAGTATATGGTGGCTCATAATATCTACCCAGATGTGGTGACTTTGAATACTTGTGTCGATGCTCTGCAAACAGGGTAATATGGAAACAGCTGAAAATTATTTAAAACTAATGATTGAGATGGATGTTTAACCCGACATCGTTACCTACAGTGCCTTGATTACTGGTTATTGTTCGAGAGGGGAGATATGCCGAGCCAGAGAAATATTCGACGCGGCAGTGTATTCTGGCCTCAAGCCTGATATCGTAAGCTACAGTAGCTTGATGAAAGGTTTGTGCAATGCTCATCGTATTGATTAAGCATTTTCGTTGTTGCAAACAATGGAAGATCAAGGCATCATTCCCGACATAGTAACATATAATACTCTGATCAAGGGGTTGTGTGCCGATAATAAACTTAGAGAAGCGAAGGATCTTTTCCATCAGCTTCCATCCAAAGGTTTGCAGGCGGATGTCATAACATATACCATCCTTATTGGTGCCCTCAGTGAAGCAGAGCTGATAGATGAGGATAAGGATTTGATGACGCAAATGGTAAACAAGGGTTGCTTGCCTAATCGTGTGACATACAAAGTTTTTGTTAGCGGTCTTCTGAAAAGGTGCATGATAGACGACGCCGTTCACTTCATGGAAGAAATGGTTTCGAGAGGAGTTGGACTTGATGCCACTAGTTTCCCAGTGCTGCTTCAACATATGGAAACCAAAGGTGGAGATAGTGCTATTTTTAGTGATTACTAGTAGTGATTACGTGTGTTGCACGTATAATTTCTTATTTACCTAATTCTTTTTTAAGGAAAAAATATTATATTTTGAATGCTAACAAAATCTCTAATTTGTATAATTTTTTAATCTTTAATTTCAACAAAGTATATTATATTATATATATATATATATATATATACAATCATCATAACTTTTTCCTTTGTTCTCTGACTTTTACGATCTTTTATTTTTATCCATATATTTTTATGAATCTACAATGTTCAATTTGAAGATATGAAATATGAAGTGATTAATTATAAAACAATACCTTGTATGAGATTTTATTTTTCCTTATAAAATTCTCAATTTTAAATGATAAATGGTATGTTTCTGTCAAGTTTAATTTTATAAATATCTAGTTGGTTTTGAACTTGAGTTAGTTGTGGATTTATCAACCTTATTTAACTGATAAATAAAAATAAATTTTAAAAAATAATTATAAATTCAAATTGAATGGGTGGACCCTACAAAATAATCATAAAATTAAATTTAATCTTAACAAATTAAAATTATTAAAAGAATACATAAAACTAATCAAAATTAATATTTGGGAGACGGTTGACACATAAAAGTTGGAATAGAGGATATCATTTGAATATCGGACCCTTCCTTCCTTTTCAAATTAATGAATTGTCTTATACAATCACAATATATTTTACATTTATATAAGTTGATTGACATACATAATAGTTTGAAATAACCTAAAAGAAATGAAAGCATTGCATAAATATATGTGTAAAATGTTGAAGAATTGGTTTGTCTCTAAATAACATAGCACATACATAATAAAAACTGATCATATAAGAAACGCTTTACCCATCCACAATTAGCACACTTAATATGCCCATTGATGATATGATAATGTTACGTTTGTAATTTTTCATGTAGGATTTATAACTATCTATCTAAAAAAGTTTATAATTTCCCAGCATATCCAATCTAGATTTATTCTTCCTCCGTCTCACGGCAATTGTCCACAAGTATTATTTTATACCTCATATATATTTCCACTTGTGGACAATTACCGTAGGACGGAGGAAGTATAAAATAAAAATAATAAGTTAATCGCATGTAGGAGCTATTAATTATAATATCACTGTTAATTGTAATGTCGATAACTCAAATAATGTCATATGTTCTAATGTTACTTTTAATCGAAGAAGGATAAAATATGTTCTAATGTTACTTTTCTTCGAAGAAGGATGCAATTTTATCGTATTTATATATATATGCATCTAACATCTCTTTAACCATACACACACGCATACATGCATATGCATCATATGTACACATAATTTTGTATAAGATTTTCGTAGTTCTATATATGAAACAACTAAACTATTTTCCAATATAATTAGACAAAAACTTGTGTCAGGCGGAGGCACCGTGCGGCCGGGCCCAAAGTGTCCGATCTTTATACTGAAAAGTGTCAATCTATATGAATAAAAGTGCCAATATTTAACATAATTATTTTACGAATAAAATGACAATTTTTAAAAGTGTCAATCTTTATACAGAAAAGTGTCAATCTATATGAATAAAAGTGTCATTGTTTTAGCCCGGTCGTACGGTGCCTCCGGCTGACCCAAGTGTGTCCCATATAATTATAGCACACTGTTTTTTGTAAATTAAATATATAATATGGGTATACTCTTATTCAGTGTTCGAAAAGTCGGGCTAGGCGGCCGTCTAGGCGCTGATCGGAAACTCGCCGACCTGATTTTCACCTAATCGTTCTCCCTAGGCGAGCGATTTCAAGTCGGCCGCCTAGTCGGCGACTAGGCGGTGCTAGGTGGCCTGGGCGGTGGTAGTCGGTGCTAGGCGGAAGTCGGGCTGGACGGTTAAAACAGGCTGGGCGGGCTCTGAGTCTGAAATCCCCAAATTGAATACCCTAACTCCTAACTTCTAAGTCGTGCGCATCTCCTCTCGTCTACGGTTCTGCTGCCATCTTCACCATCGACGGCGTCCGGCTCCAGCGGCAGGCGGCTGCATCTCGTTGTTGAAATCCTCAAATTGAATTTTATGTTGAATTGTGTGCTGCAGTGCTTGTAATAAATAATGGGATCTTCATATAAAGATAATAGTTGGTCCCACATCAATATTCAAACAAAGTGAACAACAAAATGAAACTTTGAAAATCGAAATAGAAGCCTATCATTCAACTAGCAAGTGGTATTATTTAATTCATGGATATTATATTTTTAATTAGCATATTATTTAATTCATGGGTATTACATTTTATCATGGATTAAAAAATTAAATTATGGATAATATATGTTTATACTTTAGGATATATTGTAAAAATAATAAAAATTAAGCATTAAAATTTTAATCCGACTAGTCCCCGACTAGGCTCCCGCCTAGCCGCCTAGGCGCTAGTCCCCACCCCACCGCCCGACTACCGACTAGCGATTTTTAGAACATTGCTCTTATTAGTATTAAATATGAATAGAAATAATAAATTTATTATATGATAAGAAAATAATCTATAGTATATAACAACTACAAAGAATAAATCTAATCTAATAAATTATTAATGGATTATAAATTAAATTACCTTGTAGATTTTTTTTTCCTTGTTACAAAAGTATATGAATTGGATATGGATTAGTTTTCTTCTTTACTTTTTCTTGTTAAATCGTTTAGATGTAGGATATATATTATATTGTGTGCATATTCACTTGTATACAATTTGATTTTTACTTTAATTATTTATTCTAATGATAATTATAACATTATAATGATTAATTCTAGTGATAATATTAAGGACATAATACGCAAAATAAATTTTATAAACAAGACACTTTTTGTAATAGTATAGTATAAATAATAATATAGATAATACAAGAGCTAGAGTTAGAGTTAGGGATGATTATCCAAAATACAGTATATCTTTTAGATATATTTACAACAGTACTCTTAAAATATGCTCGTTAAAACTTTGATAGGGAATAACTTAGTCGAAGGAAGGAATAAAATACAGTTGCATTAATTATTGTAAATTTTTAGTTGGCACATACCAATCTTGTTTTACCAAATTGTCTTAATGTTGATGTCGGTAATGCAGGATTGGATCCTCTATTGTCTAATGATGTTGCAATTTATCCTATTCCACCAATAGATAATTGACATGTGTTAATAATATTTCCAAAACCACTCATTTGTCATTATAGAAAATTTTTGTTATTGCTGATTTTGGAAATAATATGGACACGTGACAGTCATCTAACGGTGCAATAGGAGATGTCACACTGTTAGGCAATAGATGATCGCAATCCCGGTAATGCTGCACAAGATTATGAAATACTTTTTGGAGATAGAAAAACTTTGGAGATATATGATTAAACTAAGATTGATAAATCCAAAAATATTAAATTCTAGTTATAACTTATTTTTAAAATAATTATAGAAATAATAATGAATGCTACACTGAAATTGAGAGATCCGTCATAAAACTTATTACCAACTACGGAGCACTATAATTTAACTTTTTAAGGATATTAAAATTATTTTTTGAAACTTATATAAAAAAAACCTTTGGGGATATTTGTGTCATACATACAAATTTAATGGTATAAAACCGTTAAAAACCTTTTTTTTCCCCCCTCTTATATATAGATGGTATAAAATCAAAATCGATGGAGGGTACGTAACCTAAAACCCTAATCTTAACCTGCAGCAGCGAAAGATGCGTCGAAGACAAAGAGGAGATGTCATCCCTGCAGATTTTCTAGAAGAAATCCTGCATCGGCTTCCATCCAACGACCTTTTAAAGTTTCAAATTGTCTGCAGAGATTGGCTGCCCTTGATTTCGAAACCCGAATTCATCCAGAAGCATCTCGAAAGATCCAAGGCAGATTCCCGCGAGCCCCGTATCGTGTCATCACAGGATTCGCCTGACATATCACGGGATTCGCCTCCTGACATCGAGATTCTACGCTACTGCGCAAACAATCTTACCAAGAAAATTCGTGTGGCAAGTCTCCTTGGAACGTGCGATGGTTTGGTTCTATATTACGAACCCTCTTCTGATAAAATCGGAGCTTTGAATCCGTCTACAGGGAAGACCGACGCACGTCTACGAGGGAAGATCGGAGCTTTGAATCCGTATACATTGAAGAATGAGATGCTCCCCCCTTATTTGATCACCACTTCGTTCGGTCGCCACCCTGCTACTGGAGAATATGTTTTGGCTCTTGCATTTTGGAAATTTGGGGGAAAAAAATGCAAGTATTGTGTTCAGAATATATAGTCTCTCTCGCAACTCACTTCTCTCTTCCTTAACTGAAGAATTAGATGAATATTCTTATTGCCAATGCCGGGATATAGGGCTCTTTCTGCACGGGAGACTACATGTTCCGGTCGAATTTATTCGTTGTTCACGGGAAGCTGAGATTTTAGCATATGATTTACAGACAAACAGAATGCTGATAATGTGGGCTCCCCTACAGCATTGTAATGCATTAGGAGTTGTAGATGGATGTCTGTGTGCACTCGGTAGCAGTGAAGTGTGGATGATGAAAGAGTATGGGGTTAAGAAATCTTGGACCAAATATGCTAACATTGATGATAATATCTGGATTCGTCTAGAAATTTATCCCAACAACGATGATGTCATCTTGAAGGCCTTCAGAGACGGGGCGACTGAGCTTCTTGAATGTTTCATGAGAAATAGAAGAGTTGTTGTGGCAGAGACAGTTTGGTTTCTCCGGCCGTGGTTTGGGAGAAAAGGGAATAGTTTGATTCAAGAACTTTTTTTTCTTTTTGAAGTTTCTTTTAGTTTAGATTTTTCTCTATATAATTTCATTTGCTCTTACTCTCTTTGAGATTGTGTTTAATATTAGTTTCATTTGTTCTTACTCTCTTTAGGGCTGTGTTTGATATATAGTTTCATTTGCTCTTACTCTCTTTGGGGTTGTGTTTAATATATACTCCGCCCGTCCCATTGAAATAGGGCTATTTCATTGAATAAAAATAGACCTGTTTCAATGGGACGGAGGGTAGTACGGAGTATATAATTTCATTTGCTCTTATTCTCCTTGAGATTGTGTTTAATATTAGTTTCATTTGCTCTTATTCTCTTTGAAGTTGATATTTTTGTTTGATGTTCTTCAGTTTACAGTTTTGTTTGTTAAGCATGTTTTCCCTTTGCTGAAAAGTATTAATTTTAATTAACCCGGAGACTATTGATACATATATAGCTGACTAATTAAGAATTAAGCTAACAACGCTGTGTGAAAAAACCATACGGTAGCTATCTCTTGACTGTAATGACTGTAGCCACATCCTAGATTCTAGTCTCTTTTTTTTTTTTGGTTATTTTCTTAGTTTCACATCCTATATTCTTCCAAACAGATTAATTAACATGTTTACGTACCCTTTTTCTGCTAAACAAATTTCCTTGGTCACTCTTTAATTGTATTTGTCCGGACCTATTACGTTTATCTTGGAAACTTCTTTAAAAACAGTCGAATTTGGCATTTTTGGGATTTTGAATCTATATATAATTATTCTCTCCGTCTGCAATAACTATGTACAACTATTTGGGTATGAAAATGAGATTCACTTTGTGAGCAGACAATGTGTGTTTAACTAAATAAACAAAGTAGGTGAGTCATTAACTAAAATAAAAAGGTACACAATTTTTGTAGATGTCCTAAAACAGTGCACAATTATATACTCCCTCCATTTCATTCAATAGACTACATTTCATTTTGGCAATTCTGGCACGCTTTTCCACGTTTCTTGATTATGGATTTTAAAATGGATTTTTGAAGATTTTTTTCTTTTACGGGATACTCTGATAGTCGTAGTATCCCGTAAAAGAAAAAAAATCTTCAAAAAATCATTTTAAAACCCATTATCAAAAAGCGTGAAAAAACATGCCAGAATTGCCAAAATGAAATATAGCCTATTGAACGAAATAGAGATAGTATATCTCAAAATATATACTCCCTCCGTCCCTTTCAAACTGAGTCAAAACTTTTCGGCACGGGAATTAAAGAGGGAGTATTTAGTAGGTAATTGGGTTTGCTAATTGAGTATGGTATGAGATTATGATTATAATTTATATTTTATTTATTGTATTAAAAATAAATTTAAGATTTTATTTTTCTGTTTTCATTTTAAATTTAATTAATCTAATTATGATTTTTATTTCTTTTAATATTTTCAACTTTGCATTTTAATTTCTCTCTCTAAAAGGTGAAACCAATTCCCTCGCCTCTCTCTCCACGACTCTCCCTTCTTCTACACATTCCTCACCTACCGGTGACTCTCTCTCTATATCAGCTTTCTCCCGCCGCTGCCGGTTTCGCCGCCCCGGTGCCTCTCCTCTGCCCCCTCTTTCTTTCCCTGACTTTCTCTCTCAGTTCGAAAACCTTTCCCTCTCTCCCCACTACCCTTCTTCAATCATCACGGTCGTCACCGCAGCATCGCCGCCGCCTCTGGAAATTAAAAGGAATTTCTGGAAACTTTGTCTTCTTCTTCTCCACCGAAAATGCGTTGATGTTGACGAGGTACAGATCCGCTCCCTACAGATCTTCGTCGCTGGGAGGTCGATTTCGCCATTTCGCCATTGTTGTTGAAGAAGAAGATGAAGAGAGCAGCAAATAAATGGAAGTTCAGACTGCGAGGAGTGTTTCTTTCCCTTCGGACTGATGGTGAAGTTTTCGGCCATGGATAAGAATGAGGTGAAGGATGGAGACGGGAATGGCGAACTGCTCCCTTTCACAGATCTATGGTTTCTGGATTTAGGCGAATTGGGCGAGAACAGTCGATAGAGAGAGAGAGAGAGAGATTCTGTCGCTGAAGTGGTTGAAAAATTTGGGCGAATTTTTTTTTTTTTTTAGAATTGAGTTTGGGGAGTGGGGCCTAGTGATTAGGAGGTTAATTGTAAAAAATAAGGGGTGAAATTAGTTGTTCCTAATTTAGTGTTTTAACTCCTAATTTTTGCCAAAAGAGGAAATGACTCAGTTTGAAAGGGACGGAGGGAGTACTTTATTATAAATCTTATTTGAAAGCTCATATGGGATCCGAACTGCAATTCTCTTTGAAATCCCAACTGTGCAGTCAAACTGTTCAACGGGGTTGCTTGAGAGGGAATAGAACAATTTCGACCACTAATATTTTAAACATTGTGCATTATAATCTTCTTTAAAGACTATCAAAAGCTATCGAAATTGGATACTACTAGTATTGAACAAACCGGAAAGATTGGATACAAGTGGAGGCACAAAGATTGGAATTAATACTCCCTCCATTTCACTCAATTAGACACATTTCCTTTGGAACTTTCTGGCACGTTTTTCCACGCTTCTTGATGATGAGTTTTAAAATGGATTTTTAAAGATTTCTTACTTTTACGGGATACTACGATAGTCATAGTATCCCGTAAAAGAAAGAAATCTTCAAAAATCTATTTTAAAACCCATCATTAAGAAGCGTGGAAAAACGTGTCAGAAAGTCTCAAAAGCAAATGTGTCTAATTGAGTGAAATGGAGGGAGTATATGATATTTTCTCTATTTTTTTTTACTTGGTTTGTTTCTTTTGGGCATACAGATTAAGAATTATAATAAAAAAATTATAAATGTGGTGCTCACATATCATAATTAGTGTGGATTAATTAAAGATAAAAGTAGTGTTAGTGATAAAAGTGGTGTTTGTTGGGCAACAAGACAAGACAAAAAAAACACCCCAAATGGAAAACAAATAAAGTCGAAAAAAAACGAAGAGAGTATTATTTGTTGTAAAATAAATATTGTAGAGCAAAATAAAGAACACAGAAGAAAAAGAGAGAAGGGAGAAGACGGCGGTCGAATTAGGGTTTTCTCATTAATCTTATTCACCGTAAGTTACAAATGGGATACACACGAGGTATATATATAAGAGAGAGAAACCCTGATGAATAAGTAATGTCCATATATAAAATATATTTACAACACTCTCCCTTGGACATTACGACGTGATGTTCATGCCTCGTTAAAAACCTCTCCGTAAAAACCCTATGGGAAAAATCCGGCAGAGGAAAAGAGTACATAACATACACTTATTCATGTGTTGCATTAGTTGTCTCATTAAAAACCTTAACTAATAAAACCCATTGGGAAAAACTTAGTAAGGGAAAAAGAGTACAACCATTTGGTCTTCAGGGCCTAATCTTCGGGATTATGTATTCCGGTCTTCAGGACCTATTCTTTAAAATAATTTAAATATGTCGCTCCCCCTCAAAACAACATTATTTCAATTCAAGACATTTGAATGCGTACTCATGCATATATTTCTCATACATAGACATGATGAGGTCTAGTGAATAAATCTGCAAGATTATCACTAGATATACAATAGTTCTTCTAGAACTCATATCGGCAACATAAGATAATCATTATATATCCTCACTTAGGATATTGGGGTTTATCAATCTACCAGTCCGAAATTAAGCATTTTGGGGATCAAAATAAGTAACAAGCATCCGAATAATCCACCAATATAAATATCAATATCTTTCATAAAATTGACCAAACTTAGTCAACCTTGAGATAACAAACATCATCTTCAATCATCATTCAAAATATCTCCTTCTAGGAGAATCTCAAAATCTTTCGGAAAGTAAACCAAGGTTTCTTATACCTTGAAGATAACAAAGAATATGATTACCATCATATAATTATATCTCCTTCTAGGAGAAATTTTCATCTTACTAGCAATTTAACTTCAATGGTATCAGACCTGATAGAGTACTACTTCTGGTACTCCAAATAATAATAAACTTCTGGTTCATAATTTCTTTGTTATCTTATTCACTTCGAGTGATAAAAAGATTATTGAGACACTAAATGGATGCAATTTATCAAATAAAATAATTTGGAATTCTGATCAATCAAATCGACTGATATATACTCCTTCAGGAAGATACTCGGACTGCTATAAATACTCCTTCATGGAGATACTCGGACTGCAGGCCGAGATAATACTTGGACTTATTCAAGTCTTTCATACTAAAAACTCCGTCATTAAGCATGAGTTAACTTTTCTCAACTTCTTCGCGTGTACCAAACATTTATATAGCATCAACATAATCATAAATATTACAGTATAAAACAACCAAACACATTTTGATATTCACACAAGAACGTATAACATTATCAACATATCCTTACTTTAGGAGGATAAACTTAATATAATACATGTTGCGATTTCACTTTCCTTTATATAAGGAATTTCAAGTCCAACAGGGACATATATAGATATCCATTTCCAACTATCCATACAAAAGTATGGTCAACATGTCCATCAATAGGATATCTTATTCATGCTTACTGCCAAATATAACAAGTAACGAAACATAATGCATAATAGGAGAATCAAATTCAATTAAGGGTCTCTCTGCTAAAAACCCTCGAGCTACTCGCTTTATTTTTCAACCACCTCATTAAACTTGATTCCTCTTTAGAAACATTCATTTATGTCATGCTGGGACAACACTCTTTGAACAATAAATTTTAGAGGAATAATAGACTTTTCGTCTATTAGCGAGTGAAGCTCGACCTCAACCTCGACCTCTTCATTCGTTTTACCAAGTGCTTCTGGCACATTAACACCATATTTATTCTGGATCCAGATTATCATTTCAAACTTATACCGGTAATGGTTGAGGTAAAGATTGTCGACAATTATAACATTTATATTATATGTTTCTCCTTAATTGTCTTCATGACAATGTATATAACCAAAATTAACCAGATTTATCCATCATTTCCCAATAATATGTTTAATCTGGTCGTTCCGTAATCCCAGTGTTATGATTATTTAGTATACTTACAAATATACTGGAATTTTCGTTTGCAGGACGATCCTCTTCAGGAGGTTCTATGGAGTGAGCATCTAGGATTCTCGTCTGCGGGACAATCCTCTTCAGGAGGTTTAATAGAGTAATATCATTTAATCATTTGATATTACTACCGCGGATTTTATCTTTAGCACCAAAATAGTTTTCACGCTTCTGGCGTCGAGAGCATCAATTAATATATTTAGTTCGTGAAGAACTTTAATTCAGTATGGTGCATATATAGTAAGTATATAAGATCACTCCATTGGCAGTCAATAATTAACTGAACTTTCAGTTCATCTTGTGTAGTGCGTGAATTAATATTTAATCCAACAAGAATTTTGCGGCATTCTTTCATTCATATCTCCCCCTAATGCCGTGGAATGATTTAGTTGGATTATAAATATAACGTATCAATTAATGAAATGATCCCCAATAATTTGGCTCTATTTTATGTTTATTTCTTGACGGAGAGTACACATAATTTTTCTTAGAGCAATATAGGTACGTTTTGGTGGTGATAAAAAGAATTAGCAGATGGGAAAATGATGATTTTTATTATCACGCACTAATTATAAGGGGAATGACCCAAACACTCATGCTTTAATAACTTTTAGAATAATTTGGGTATTTAAAATCATCGCAACATGATTTTTGGTTATTCAACTTTTCCAAAATGGAAAACAATGAATAGTTGCAATAGAAAGGATCGAAGAAGCTCTTCTGGAGCTGATAATAATGATATTGTCATTTGAATTATGAAAATTCTCCCCCTCTTTTTAGTAAGAGTTAAAGGAATAATATTCTTCAAAATATTATTTTGATGCTCTAATGAATTATGTGATCATCGTGTTAACAATCAAGTTTGCTTCAGGCAAACCAATAGATGCAATTCACAATTTGCATAGTCATGGGCCATAAGAAAATAATTATTTTCATGACCTCGATCAACTCACAGGGATCACACTCATCGTCCATCACGTTAGGACTAAAATACAATTTGCAGATTCTCCCTAACCACTTCTATAGGTAGCAACATGTGCTTCAAGCATCATGTGAACACTACGATAACTTCCAATAGAAGTGAAAAATACTTAGGATCGATCCATACATATAATTTATTTTGGTTATGTACTACTTCTGGAGTACACATTTTGAAAATATGAGCTCAAATAATTATACTAAAGAGAGAAACTAAGATAATTTTGTTGTGATCCATCAGGGATTGCCATAAAGAAAGACTACATATTTTTATGTACTACTGTCTACTGCTGGAGCAAAATATAATCTTTCTTATAAATTACTTTAACTGTGTACTACTACTGGAGTACAAAAAATAGAAGTAATTCAATTATATTGTTTTGGGAGAGAAGAGATCGTTGTTATAAAATAATTGTATCTTCATGGAAAAGATATCAAAACGTTCACCTTCAGGGCTAAATTGTTTGGATAATCTATATTGTTATGAGTTTCTTGCCTTGTTTTCATCTCCATGTTGTAGTATATGTTCGCACATAACGATTTCACATGACAAGTGACTGTCACTATCTCATATTACAAAGAGTTTTAGTGTCATAGAAAATCACATGAGATGAAGTAAGCAGATACCACCAAATTTGCATATAATGTATCAGTATTGCAACTCATGACCACATATCCACTAAGATTGAATCAATAAAATCATTCAACTACAACCGTCAAAACAATGCTCCATTTTAACATGAAGAATCAGAAAAGAGCACTTTAGCATAAATCTCAAAACATAAATCTTAATTATGCCAACCAGGTAGTCAGATGAATAACAATTAACAAATAAGCAATTAAGATAAATAAGTACATGACAATATTTAATTCATAGTAAGCACTTTAGCATTAGAAGAAAAAAACATTCTTCCCTGCCACATAGCATAAACATACATTTAATTTCCTTCTTTGCTTTGATCAACCATATAGCATCTCTTTAAATCACATAACAATAAAAGACATGTATTCTAATAAATTAAGAAGCATCGCCATGTTTCTAACCAACCATTGAAGCGTATTCAATGTGGATTGTTGCCCACAAAAACTGAATTCCATATCTCAATTATTAGAACACAATAGAAAAAATATTGCAGTATCGATTCACTGATTCATGTAAATCACATAATTTTATACCATGGAGATAAACTGTCCGTCGTTGATTTATTATTCATGGTATACTATATTTGTGTATTAACAATCATACCTTATCGGAAAGACACGATTCTTTCCTAGGGCATACCTCCAAAAACCATTCGATTGGTTGCCAATAATTTCCTCAAAAATCACTTAGTAAATTAGAGACCCGTGCTTCAAAATCCGCTTCGCTCAATTGGTTAGAGACTCATGATTCAAAATACGCTCAATTGGTTAGAGACTCTTCCGGAGCCTTCAATGATAGGCACTACTTGAATAAATCAATCTAGCTTGCATTATGACATTTCATAAGAAGCTTATTATTGTTTTAACGTTTGTACTACTGCGGGAGTACGATAATAAATCCTTAAGGATTTTCATAAAACAATAACATATCCAAAACAGGATATTTATTTTCCGGCTCTTACACGAGCAATTACAAAGACAAAGTTAATATTTATGTCTTCTGGACACAAATAGTTGAAAAATCAGTAACCATCATTTCACTTGGTCACATTAATTTATATATATCTCACGACTTGATGAGACCCAAACCATAATCATTATGATTAATGATGCATAACTATTTATGCAATTTAGCGCTAGAAGTATATAAGTAAAAATATATCATATATTATTCAAAATATGAATTGCTCTTCAGGAGCATGTAATATTCTTCAGGAATATTAATTGTGCTACCTCTAGAGTAACAATTTAAATCAAAATAACAACACAAAATAATTTGTGTTTCTGTATTGCTCTTAAGAGCACGAAATATTCTCAAGAATATTAGTTTTGCTATTTCGAGAGCGACAACGTAAATTGAAACAACAATATTATGGTTCGATAACAAGAACGTAAAATAAAATGTAATAATAATCTTCAGGATTATTAAGAGCTCCTGTTTCTTCAGGAAACAATGATTATCATATGATGATACTCCCTCCGTCTCGCTATCTTTGACACCATTTCCTTTTTGGGCCGTCTCACTATGTTTGACACCTTTCTTTTTTGGGAAATAATTAACACTCCCTTATTACACTTAACTTTTTATAATTAAATCTCACCATCCACTCACTTTTCACTTTTCAGCACATATCCCAATATAATTTAAATTCTAAAACTTTAAATTGTCATAACTTGATTGTTTGTTCTCGGATTTTTATAATTTTTATACCAAATTAAAAGTCTCGATACGATCTTTCATTTAAGATCAAACATGAATATATTTTTATGCATCTATGATGCTCTTGTTTTAAAATATGTATAAATACATAAACAACACCATACCCATACACACATTACACTTTACACACTAATCACTTCCGTCTTAATTCACGTGCCGAAAAGAAAAGTGTCAAACATAGCGAGACGGAGGGAGTATAATATTGAACATATATAAGTAGGTGATATACAATATATATAATATCAGTATATCAATTGAAAAGGCTAAATTCCCAAATAAGCATGAAAATTACTTCGTGTAACATAGATTTAAAAACAATCCAAACATGCGATCTATAATTCCCTTTAAAATAGTTGATCCATCAGATAAAGCACCAAACTAATGAATATTTATATATGTAGATCAATTGCAGAAGCATGCTAATAATAATAAAATACACGAGCAAATATATATGTCAAAATTGATACAAGTTAGGCACATGATGACTACTATACCAAGTCAAGAGAAGTCTATTAAACTACTATAAAATCTTTATATATACGTAATGTTTATGATATTCAATATCCAGAAATTGGAAAAAGGGAAAAATATAGTACTAACAATAAGAAAAACTTAAATTCTCTCTGCATCTTTTAACTCATACGAAAATATATTCAGAATAATATTATCTACTCAACCATAGAAACACATAATTGTATACATACTTTTCTTTGCATGTATATACACACAGGGGCTTCCTAATTTTCGTATATATAAGCATATGATGATAAATAAGTTTCAAATTTGGTACAAATGGAGATACTTCCGATCAAGATATTACAGATAATAATCATTGGCTAAAAAAATTTATATATGTATCAATCCACGAGAGAAAATAAATAAATTCGAATTTCACCTAAAAAGAAAAATTAGACAGATATTGGATTCTTAAGATTCACTCAGTAGGTTAGAGCATGCTGATAACGTGTTGTAAAATAAATATTGTAGAGCAAAATAAAGAACACAGAAGAAAAAGAGAGAAGGGAGAAGACGGCGGTCGAATTAGGGTTTTCTCATTAATCTTATTCACCGTAAGTTACAAATGGGATACACACGAGGTATATATATAAGAGAGAGAAACCCTGATGAATAAGTAATGTCCATATATAAAATATATTTACAACATTATTTATATTTTTTCTTTTATACAGCCATCAATTAATAATTAGAGTTACAATAATACAAATTAATTATGATTAAATCAAGTCTAAGTAAGAATTGGAACTGAAAAATAATTGAACTCGTAATTAGAAATAAGTATAAATCATAATCGTCCGCAAGAAAGGAATTCTACATAAGGGGTACATTATTAACACGTGTTTCATAATATCGAACAGTTTGCGAATACAATCAAAATGGTACAAGTCCCACCAAAAGCCACACGTTCAGACATTTTCTCGAACATCTCATAAACAATCGAAATTCTCCTCCCTACAATTCTCAGAATTACTAAAAACAAGGATTGAAATATGCATTCAAACAATTTTGTTCACCAAATTTTAGAATTCACTAATTCAACAACGTATGTTCATATATGCTACAAAATTTTAGAATTCACTAATTCAGCAACGTATCTTCATATATGCTACAAAAAATACTAGGCATGAATCCTGGTATTGAAACAGCCAACTGCGTCTTCATGTACCAACTCCGATATAGCCGGGGTCGCATGAGGCCACCATCCACTCTCCTCATCCGGATCCGCCAACGCATCTGCCACTTTGTTCCCTTCTCGATAAATATGAGAAACTCTCAACTCCATACCCTCCTCCAAATACCCCAAAACTCTCTTCCACGACCTCCAGTACCACGCTCGAACGAGAGGCCAACATTTCCATCACTTGAGTTGAATCCGACTCCACCCAAATCTTGTTCCACCCTCGAGCATGCGCGATATCCAACGCCAAGATACACGCACGGAGCTCCGCCTCCAGAGCTGCAAACCCTAACCCTAACCCTAACTTGAGAGAAAAACACCCCACCACCGTCCCTTGATAGTCCCGGAAAACACCTCCACAGGAAGAGGAAGACCGACCGTCACCGCATCCACGAGCAGATCCGTCGGTGTTGACCTTGATCCAATACGGCCGAGGCAAACACCAGTGAATCGATGTGATCGAAGGACCTGCAGGCGTTAGATCCTTGTAAGCCCTGAACTCTGGGATGAACTTCGATAGAACTCTCATCGTACCCCGCTTCAATGGAGCGGAAGCCATGTCCGAAATCTTGATGTGATCTCTGAAGCTCGAGAACTGGAGGGTGAAGTAGCCGTTGGCGAGGGAAATGAGGCGCCACGTAGAAGTCAGCTTCCAGCTGTTGGAAATAAAAAGCCTTCTTCATAGTTTCTTCTATTCTTCTTCTTGTCTTTTGTCCCACATTGGAAAAATACCCTTCTATGGAAGGGTATATAATAAGGAATGTGATAAGGGCTCTTGAATGACTTGATGGGCTTTTAGATAGTGGGCTTGTTATGCCCAAAATGCCCAAAACACACACATGCGCGCGCGCGCGCGCCCCGCCCCGCCCGCCCGTGCCCGACCCGGTCAGGTCTGGTTGTCGCACGCGTGGGGTTGCTTCTCAAATTCCTCACTCTTGCTCAGTTTTTATTTTTGCCACTCTTATTTTCATTTCTTATTCGCTAAGTTTTCTCTTCTCCACGTTACACTTCGTGGGCTTAGTGGGTTGGCTACATAGTTAGGGTTAGGGTTTAGATGGTGCGTTTGATGCACTATAAATATGCGATGTTCTTCTTCACAGAAGACATAAAAAAACCTAGCCTCCTTCCTACAGCCGTCGTCTTCCTTTCTTCCTTATTTCCGAAAAATATCTCCAACTCGATCTCACGAGTGCACGTGAGCTTGAGTGCTGTGTTAACCTTCGAGAGTGGTTCGGCGTCGAGACTTGTCACTGAGGGTCTGCCGGAAATCGCTTTTAGGGCAGTGGTGCGGCCACGGCACAACATTTAACGTTCTGTTTGTTTTATTTTGATTTTGCAGATCTTGTTCGACCACGGTTCGTGTTCTAACAATCTAAGAGAGATGGCATCGAACCGTAACCTATCAGATCTGTCGAAGCTCGAGCCTCTGGACGGTTCGAACTACAAGCGCTGGTCTCAAAAGCTGCTGATCTTCTTCCAACAGATAGAGATCAGTTACGTTCTGGTCCAAGACGCCCCAATACCTATTCCACCTACTGCTGCCGCAGCTGATGGTGTCGTTGTTCCTCCGCCGCCGCCGTCTGCAGAAGTTGTTAAATATGAGAAAGACAACCTTGCTGCACGCGGTCATATCCTCACTCATATGACCGATACTTTGTTCGATCTGTTCGTGGATATTTCATCTGCAAAGGCGATCTGGGAAGAACTCAAGGCAAAGTACGGCGAAGATGATGCTGGTATGAAGAAATATGTCACGGGAAAATGGATGGACTTCAAGCTAATGGAGGACAAGCCTCTCATGTCGCAGCTTCATGAGTACGAGAATCTAGCTGCGGCTATTGTTGCTGAAGGAATGCAAATGTGCGAAGTGCTGAAGGCGAACGTGCTGCTTGAGAAACTCCCTCCGTCGTGGCATGATTATAGAAACACGATCAAGCACAAGAAACAAGATTTCACACTGAAGGAGCTCATCTCTCACATGCGCACTGAAGAGGCGAATCGCCTCAAAGATAAGAGCTCTAACTCTGTCAATTTTTCAGGAGCTAATCTTGTTGAATCTGGTAGTGCTTCAGGATCGGGTAAGCCTCACGGTTTTAAGAAATAGAAATTCGACGGGAAGAATCCTAACTACCAAGCTAACAAGAAGATTGTCAAGCCAAAGGTGACATGCTATACCTGCGGAGCCCCTGGGCACAAATCTTACCAATGCAGTCAACGACAACAAGCTGGTAACAAACAACCTTTCAGACCCAAACCACCAAATCAGGCGAACCTTGCTGAAACTGACGCCAAAGCTGAGAAGAAAGGTGATGGCAATGATGTCATAGTTGCGGTGACAGAAGCAAACTTGGTCGAGAATAAGAAGGATTGGGTGTTGGACACTGGAGCTTCGAGACACTTTTGTTCAAATTGAAGCTTGTTTCAAAACTTTGAAGACGCAGCTGAAGGAGAGTGCGTCTACATGGGGAATTCAAGCGTTGCTGGAGTGCTCGGCAAAGGAAAGGTCCTCCTCAAGCTCACTTCTGGAAAAACTTTAAGCTTGAGTAATGTTATGTTTGTGCCAAGCATGCGTAGGAATCTAGTGTCTGGTGGTCTGTTGATCAAGGCTGGACTAAAGCTTGTGTTTGAATCTGATAGAGTTGTGATGACTAAGAGTGGGGATTTTGTGGGAAAAGGGTATTTGTCTGATGGTCTTTTTGTACTGAATGTTGAGTCTGAAGTCATGAATGGAAATGCTTCTTCTTCTGCTTATTTGATAGAGTCTCTAGATGTATGGCATGGTAGACTTGGTCATGTGAATTATACTTCAATTAAGAAACTGCGATCTATGGGTCTTATACCAAACTTGTGTTACAAAGGTGGTGATGCAAAATGTGAAGTTTGTGTAGAAACAAAATTTACTAAGAAACCGTTTAAGACTATGAAACATAGATCCACTGTTCTTCTAGAGCTTATTCACACGGACTTAGCAGAATTTAAAGGTGTTATTAGTAGAGGTGGGAAGAGGTATTACATCTCGTTTGTTGATGATTTCTCTAGATACACACGCCTGTACCTTTTGAGAACTAAGGATGAAGCCACATAAACCATTCTTAAATTTAAGACTGAAGTAGAGAATCAGTTGAACTTGAAGATTAAGAGGGTAAGATCTGATAGAGGTGGAGAATATAGTACTTTGTTTCTTAAGGATTTCTGTGAGAAGCATGGTATCATACATGAGTTTACTGCCCCCTACTCCCCAGAACAGAATGGTATAGCTGAGAGGAAAAATAGAACTCTTAAGAACATGACGACTGCTATGTTGGTTAGTTCGGGTTTATCTGATAATATGTGGGGGGAAGCAGTTCTATCTGCATGTTATGTTCTTAATCGTGTACCACATAAGAAGTTAGACAAGACCTCATATGAGTTGTGGAAGTCTTTCCCACCTACTTTAGAACTGTTGAAAGTGTGGGGGTGTCTGGCTAAGGTGAGGTTGAATGACCCTAAGCAGGTGAATATTGGTTCGAAAACCTTTGATTGTGTGTTTATTGGCTATGCTCATAACTCTGCTGCTTATCGTTTCTTGACCATTGGTGACAAATCGATTTTTGAATCTAGAGATGCTGAATTTTTTGAGCATATTTTTCCTATGAAGACTAACGTTTCTGTTGAAAGTGTGGCTAGTACTTCTGGGAATGCTACTGTTGAGCAGTCTGGTCAGTCATCTCAAGAGCTTGAGATAGCAGTTGAGCCGAGAAGGAGTAAGAGACAGAGGACTGAGAAAACATATGGTACTAATTTTATTACTGCTTTTGTTGTTGAACATCCTCATCTGATTGATGATTATGTGGTATATGCTTTCATGATTTGTGAGGATCTTATTAGTTATAGAGCTGCTATGTCTAGTGTAGATGCTCCTTTTTGGAAGGAGGCCATACAAAGTGAAATAGACTCTATAACTAGCAATCATACATGGGAATTAGTTGATTTGCCTGCTAACTATAAGCCTATTAGATCGAAGTGGATTTTTAAGAAGAAGTTGAAACCTGATGGATCGATTGATAGGTTTAAGGCAAGACTAGTAGTGGTTGGCTGTTCTCAGAAAAAGGATGTAGATTTCTTTGACACTTATTCTCCTGTAGCTTGAATTTCTACCATTCGAACTCTTGTTGTTTTGGCTTCTATTCACAGCCTTGTTGTGCACCAAATGGATGTGAAAACTGCATTTTTGAATGGTGATCTGGATGAGGAGATTTATATTCATCAACCTGAGGGTTGTGTGGTGTCGGGGATGGAAAACAAGGTATGCAGGTTGAAGAGATCCTTGTATAGCTTGAAGCAGGCTCCTAGTCAATGGTATGAGAAATTTCATAATACTATCTTGTTGAATGGGTTTGTTGTGAATGGATCCGAATCATGTCTTTATGCCAAAACACGTAGATCTGATTCTGTGCTCATATGCTTATATGTTGATCATATGTTGATAGTTGGCACTTGTCTAGATATTGTGGTAGAAACAAAAGCATATCTGTCTTCTACTTTTGATATGAAAGATTTGGGTAAGGCTGATGTTATACTAGGAATCAAGTTAGTAAGGACTAATGGTGGTTTTGGGTTAAGTCAGTCGCACTACATAGAACAGGTGTTGAATAGATTTAACTGTAGTGATCTTGTTCCTGTAAGAACTCCTTATGATTCTAGTATTCACTTGAAGAAAAATAATAGGGACGCTGTTTCATAAGAATAGTATGCTAGAATTCTAGGGAGTGTGATGTACCTGATGAATTGTACTAGGCCTAATATAGCGTATGCTGTGAGTCGGTTGAGTAGATACACTCACAAGCCTAGTAAAGAACATTGGGATGCTTTGTATCGCTTGATGAAGTATCTTAAAGGAACGAAAGATCTGTGCCTGCTATATTCTCATTTTCCTGAGGTAATGGAAGGATATTGTGATGCAAACTGGGTCTCAGATTGTGATGACGTGAGCTCTACTAGTGGATTTGTGTTCACACTTGGTGGGGGAGCAGTGTCGTGGAAGTCGGGAAAACAGACGTGCATAGCTAGCTCTACTATGGAGTCTGAGTTCATTGCTTTGGAACTTGCGAGTCATGAAGCAAAATGGTTACAAGAGTTGCTTGCGGATATTCCTTTGGGTAAGAGGTCAGATGCTCCGATTTCTCTTCACTGTGATTCTCAATCTGCTATTTCTGTTGCGAAAAATAGTGTGTACAATGGGAAAAGGCGACATATTCGTGTGAAGCATGGTAAAGTAAGGGAGATGATTGAGGATGGAGTGATTTCTCTCGACTTTGTAAGGACGGAGATAAATCTGGCTGATCCTTTTACCAAACCTCTCGTAAAGCGTCAAGTGGAAGAACTTGGAGCTGGAATTGGTATGAAGAACTTGTATGGAGAAAGTTGACATGGTGGATACCTAACAGGTCAAACAAAACTGTGTTATCTATCTTTATTACTTTTTCTTTGTTTTCTGTATTAACATGCGTGTTAATTACAGTTTGTGGAATAACTTTGAGCTATGTGGTTCTGCTGCGGAGAACTTTAGACATAGAGGAATCATTGTCTTGCGAGGTAATTCTATTGCGGTAGAACTTTGATTGTACTATGATATTAATGAGGTTGAGCGTTTTGGCTCTTAATGATTTATGCAGTTTTGTTTTGCGAAACATTACTGATATATTATATGAGTATAATATATTTAGTGCTTTGGCGATTGCATTTTCATTAAATCACCTATATGTATGTGACAAATTGTATTTTGTGATATTCAATTTAGGGCATGCATGAAGATCGAAGGTGTTTACCTTTTATTATCGCGGAGACGTATTTATTTCAAGGAATGATGTGAGATGTGGGGGTCGACATGTGAACTCTTAACGTTCAAACCAAAAGGTACTTTATGAGAATTATATGTTTTGCTTGCTTCTCTAATGTACAAATTCAATCGAAAGATGTTTGTATTTATGCATCAATATTCCTTTCCTTTCTTTATCGACTTTTTATTTATGGGGGATTGTTGGAAATAAAAAACCTTCTTCATAGTTTCTTCTATTCTTCTTCTTGTCTTTTGTCCCACATTGGAAATATACCCTTCTATGGAAGGGTATATAATAAGGAATGTGATAAGGGCTCTTGAATGACTTGATGGGCTTTTAGATAGTGGGCTTGTTATGCCCAAAACACACACGCGCGCCCCGCCCCGCCCGTGCCCGTCCGGTCCGGTCGTCGCGCGCGTGGGGTTGCTTCTCAAATTCCTCACTCTTGCTCAGTTTTTATTTTTGTTTCTTGTTCGCTAAGTTTTCTCTTCTCCACGTTTCACTTCGTGGGCTTAGTGGGTTGGCTGCATAGTTAGGGTTAGGGTTTAGATGGTGCTTTTGATGCACTATAAATATGCGATGTTCTTCTTCACAGAAGACATCGAAAAACCTAGCCTCCTTCCTACAACCGTCGTCTTCCTTTCTTTCTTATTTTCGAAAAGCATCTCCAACTCGATCTCACGAGTGCACGTGAGCTTGAGTGCTATGTTAACCTTCGAGAGTGGTTCGGCGTCGAGACTTGTCACTGAGGGTCTGCCGGAAATCGCTTTTAGGGCAGTGGTGCGGCCACGGCACAACGTTTAACGTTCTGTTTGTTTTGTTTTTATTTTGCAGATCTTGTTCGACCACGGTTTGTGTTCTAACACCAGCAAGATTGCAAACCGTCGCATAGGTCTTTGATAGTCAGCAGTTCTTATCCTTCGGCGAGAAGCAGGCGACCGACGAGAGGGAACTTGAGAGAATTCAAACTCTAGGGGTAAATCACTTCCGTCGACGGTGGGTTCGATATCGATATAAGCGGCGGCGTTGCAAAGGAATATCGATTTCCGGCGATTGCAGGAATATTGAGCGTACAACATGCCATGGTTGGTGATTGAGGGAATCTCACTAGGGTATTTCTTTATATAGAGAAGGGGCTTACCTTTTTTAGAGAGAGAGAGGTGTAATAATTATTGGATAGTTAAATCCTATTCGGAATAGGAATTCAAATATATAAGGCATGCAAGTTATGCAACCGCTATTTCCTTAATTACGAACTTGTTTTAATATTTTTTTATTTTTATTTATACCACAAAAATGGTAAAGGTATGTGCCAGCCCACTAGATTAATTGGGTTTCTTGGGCCGGCCTTTCAGTTTATGGCTCATCCCATGTCCGCTTCTAGCCCGATCTACGATTTGACTTATTACGACTTCGTTCAAATCTAATTATTTGAAAAATTGTAGATGCAATGATCAATGGCTTGTGTGAGAATGGTGATTTTAGTTATATACTTAGCGAGAAAATGAAAGTCTTGATTTCGACTTCACAACGTTTTCAAATTTCCTTACTCAATATTTTTTATTTATTTTTTTCTTCCAGAAGAATCAATAATGGTTCCCTAAAGGAGGATGAACAAACAAACATTCATAGAAATATGAATTTAGAAAGAATAAATGCGAGTTCCATTGAAAATCGAATAAAATCGATCATATTTTGGCTTGATTTTATTTGCATACTGCTACATATAAAATTTGCAACTAATTTAATAAAAATCATATAAAATTTAGTGCAGATTGTATTACCGTAATTAATTAATACTCCATCCGGCTCAAGATTCGTGACACCTTTCTTTTCCTTCTTTTCGGCACGCATTTCCACGCTTCTCGATGATCGGTTTTAAAATAAATTTTTGAAGTATTTTTTTGTTTAAGGGATACTATGAATGTCGTAGTATCCCGTAAAAGAAAAAATGCTTCAAAAAATTATTTTAAAACCCATCATCGAGAAGCGTGAAAATGCATGCCGAAAAGAAATAAAAGAAAGGTGTCACGAATCTTGAGCCGGATGGAGTATGTATTAGAGGTATAATAGACAATCTACATTAAATACACAAGACTCTTTTTATGTAAGTATAGATAGATTATGAAGTGTGCGGGTCGACTTGCTTGTGCAAGCTCGGAATTAAATAAGTGGAAAAAATAAACTGGAAATAAATTATGGAGTTGAAAACTAAAAAAACAAATTCAAGGAACTTTATTCGCTAACCGGGATAATATATATTATAAATCATACTAGATGTTTATAAATAAAAAATGAAAGTCACTATCTAGTTTTCTTTTTTGTTAGTTTTCACTATCTAGTTTTCATTAGTTTGCTGATAAGCAAGGTCTTTGTTGTATGGGGTTCAAAGTTTTTAAATATTCGCCATCCTGCTTTATTTTAAAGTCTTTGTTAATTGACTAGTCCCATCCCATCCCAGTTGCAAAGAGAACTGTGCTAGAAAGAGTTTAAATATACGAAAAAGTTGACTTGAAAGACTAAATCAACTTGACCTACCCAAGTTACACGATCAATTAGATCCCACATATACTGCAAAAACATAAATTGCATAAGCTTGCATAGTTTATTATCCACTAAATTTTTATATACACAATTAAATATAGAGACATAGTGCATGTGAACTACACACAACGGCGTATGCGTGCATGATTTTAAGTAAAGGGTGTCAAAGTTTTAATAAAAAGAATAAAATATAAATTTTATAACAAAATATAATATTCTTATAAATCATAAAAATTTAATTTACAGCAGGTCGCGGCGATCGGTCATATTGTGAAACTTCTGAACAATAGCTTCATTAGTCAATATAAACCACCAAATAATCAACCATCCAATCATCACTCATTCGGTTGTGAAGCCAATTCTTCACAATCTTCACAGTCGAAAATGCTTATTTTGCCAAAAACCGTTGCAATTGGTAGTACTAATGCTAAACTTCTTGTAAACTAATGGATACACCAATTTTTTTTTAATTTCAACTATTTTTTTTTTGATAGATCATCAGGCCCTTTACATCAGAGAGGGTTTGACTTTTGATTATTTTACTTTTTTAGTTTTAATTTAACATTTATTTATCCTTACTTAATTTGCTTGATTTAATATATATATATATATAATACTCGTAATATAATAAGAGTAATATAGGTAATTTAAAATAAAATTTAAGCAGTATCAATTGTGCCCCTATACCCTATCTCCATGGGCATTATATACCTCTCACATGGAGTAATAAAATTAAAATATTTTTTTAATACCTCAGGTAAGAGGATGGGGCATTGCCCATGAAGTAGCAAATAAATTTCCTGTGAATTGACACCCCTTGGCCAATGACTACACACCTTGAAGAAACAAAAGAGCAAAAACCAACACTATTGTCTCCTGAATCGATCTATGACCACTCTTCTTGCACGTCGTCGTCTTCTTCTATCTCTGGCATCGAATATCTCTTCAACGACCACATCTATTTTGTAGAAGTATTTATGTCTGAAGCTTGGGCATAAAAAAAGTAACCACGCAAAGCTTCCTAAACCCACAACATATCCAAGCGGAGCAGTTACGTATTCCCAGTCTATCTCCCTCTTCTCCTCTTCCTCATTTTCATTTCCAATTTCATTTTCATTTTCATTTTCATTTGTATGTGATAAATCACTATCAACATCAGTATGAGTGGTGCAGCTCAAGTTGACATTGAAACCACACAGTCGTGGATTTCCTCTGAAGGAGTCAATTGAAAATGTTTGAAAGTGGGAGTCAGTTGGAATCTCTCCAACCAGCTTATTGTAGGACAAATTCAAGAACGAAAGGATCGCGAGCTCTAAGAGCTCCATTGGAATCGTCCCTGTCAGTTGGTTTCGAGAGAGGTCGAGTGATTCGAGCCCCTCCAACTCACCAAACGACTTTGGGATGCTTCCATTGAGCGCATTGTGGGATAAGTTGAGAGAATGAAGTAAGCTAAAATCACCAATAACACTTGGAATCTCTCCTGAGAAATTATTGCAAGAAAAATCTAGCGTACCAAAGTCTAGGTGAATCTTGATTAAGTCCATCTCTTGCCCTTTCATGATTAATACCACCCCAGTCATATAATAATCGAAGTAATCATGCCTCGATTTTGCCATCGTCGTCCAACTAGAGAAGTTCACTGATTCCAGTCTTCCACTGAAATTATTCGAAGATATATCCAGAACTCGAAGGTCTGGCCAGCTCTTGTGGCATCTAACTTCCCCATGGAATCTGTTGAAGCGCAACACGAGAACATGCAAGGTTGGAGCTAGCATGCATGGGAAAATGTCGTCGATGATGTTGTTCCCGATGTTCACGTACTTTAACGACTTGCAACGTTTGAGGGACTTCGGGATTTTGCCTTCCAAAGTGTTGTTGCTAACATCAAAGTATTCTAGGCTACAGCCGAGACGAGGAAAATTATCCGGGATTCGACCGGTGAGGTTGTTATGTGCGAGGCAGAGCACTCTGATGTTCTCATGCAGGCAGGGAGGTATACTGCCACTCAATTTATTGACAGCCAAGTCGAGAACATCGAGGCGTGTGGCGCTGCAGAGGGAGGTCGGAATAGGCCCTTCCAGTTGATTACTACTCAACCCTAGACTAACAATGCTCGAGACATTTACAAAGGGAAATTCTTCAATTTTCCCAGTAAAATGGTTATCGTTGAGCCAAAGTAGTTGTAGTGAAGGAAGACCAAAGAGGGATTGGGGTATGTTACCCGTGAGTAAATTACCCCCCAAATTTAGATAAACAATATTGAAAAGGCTTTCAAACTTGACAGAAGAAATTGAGCCAGTGAAGAAGTTACCCCACAAGTCGACTTCTATTAGCTCAGTTAGATTGCCTAATGTGGAAGGAATAGTTCCTGTAAATCTGCAATCAGACAATGCTATAGTTGTTAAATTCTTGTGATTGCTAATCGAACTTGGTATCGACCCTGAGAAGTTGGTCTTCCTAAGCTTTATAGACTTAAGAAAACCATTCTGAGTGAATGGCGGTATGTTTCCACTGAGATGTTCGTTGAAAGATAAATCAAGATTTTGCAGAGTAGGTAAGTGGAAGACCGTGTTCGGAAAAGAACCTTTGAGACTGCATTGAGCAAGGGTCAAGGTTGTCAAACTTGAAAAGTTGGCGAACAAGCCAGGAACAACTGCTGACAGATCGTTGTCATCAAGTCGAAGAATGGAAAGGGAACGGAGTTGCCAAAAGGACTCGGCTAAAGGGCCGGACAAATAACAATCGTGCAAACTTAGAGTGGTGAGGTGTGGTAAATATGATGATATAACGCGGCTCCATTTTGTCATTTCGTTAGAGGAAGTAATATGGACACCATCGAGACATAGCTCTCTAAGCCCTGTTAGATTCCGGAGGAGCGTCTCCAGATTTAGAGATATCCAATATTCATTGGAGAGATCAAGACTAACTAATCTCCTCAAGGTGGAAATTTCAGGTGGAACTTTCCCAGAAAAAGCAGTGTATGACAAATTCAAGTGTGTCAAATAGGTGAGATTTTGAATACCTCTTGGAATGGAAGTGTAGTTGAAGTCATTGTAGGCAAGGTTTAGCTTTGCCAGGTATTTAAGTCCGAACAGAGTCGACGAATCCTCCATTCCACCAGAAATGGACTCATTGTCGAGCTGCAGACTCACGACGTGGCCAGCACCATCACATTCGACACCGTACCACTTGCAGCAGTCGTTTGTTTGATTCCATTGCACCAGTTTTGTTGAAATGGAAGAATTGAATATCAACTCCTTCTTGAGTTGAAGCAACAAGCTTTTCTGATGGTCGAGGCATTGGCTATTACAAGAATGAATGAGAATGAAAGAAGAAATTACGGAAATAATGAAGAAAACCTTTGGAAGCATAGTAAAGAGAATGGTGATTGTATAGTGTACAAATTAATTTGAAGTAACTGGATGCATTGCTTTAAATTGCCACTGGAAAAGGCTTATTGCACTTGACTGGGAGATCCTATTATAATAAGGCGACCACTTGAAAGACCCAATAATTGTGAAGTCTCTGTCTATGAAGTCTTTCAATCAATTGCATCATTCATCCCTCTATTAACGCAAATTAATGAATTTTTGAGAAAGTGTGCAAGGGAAATCAAGTTGTTTATTACTATTAGATAATTATTTCCAAGGCATATTCATCCTCATCTATTACGTACTAACCGTGAATCAAAATTGATTTTTTTTAATTTTAATTTCTCAAATTCAATCTATATATTATCTTTTTGTTCGTTTACTTTGAGATGTAGGAATTGGTTTAGAGCATATTTTTTTTCTTCTTCTATTTTAGTTCTCTAGACAATCTTGTTGTTAAAAAAAAAAAAAGAAAAAAAAAAGACAATCTTGAATAAATCTCTAGACAATCTTGATTGCATATAATCTAATTTTCTCGACTCAATCAATGCACCCAGGTGGTCCATGAAAGAAAAAAGAAAAGTAATTAGTCAATTCTAAGTCAATAGAAACGAAATAGTAAGTCGTCTTAAATTTATAATTAGACAGTGATGGAGCCAATAATACTCCAAAATTCCAACACCGTAATTTCAAATCAGTTGCTTGTTTCTTTTTTTTTTTTTTTTTTTTTTGTGATTGGTATCCAATATTGGATCATCTTGTATATCTTAGTGATAAGATTTTAATTTTTGACGCGGTTTTACAAGAGATTCACAACTTTTTTCACAAACCTTATTCACAGTTCATTAAACAGAAATATGATCTAAATAATATTTACAGCTTCATAAGAAAAAGGACGCAACTGAAATTGATTTTTTCTCCAGCGAACATAGATGAAATATAAAAAAAACATGGATAAATTAACAGTTCTACCGCACAAAGTGTAAATTTATCGGAAATAGTTTTCAAGTCGATCCGAAGAGGATTGTTATCCGATGTATTTTGAGTAGTAAAATATAAACACACCAACAGTAACTAAGTGAAACTTCAAATATAAAACTCAACTAGCAAGCAATGATCACAAATATGATATATACCAATAAAGAAAATAGTAACCAACTATACTTCAACAATCACTAGAATCATAGGCTAGGTACTTGCTTTGATCAACCAAATTTAATCCAAATTCATGAGGGGATTTTCTATGAGTAATCATCAACTCTTTTCTCAAAGTGCTAATGATAGTTGATTAACAAAAGACCTATCTCTACTAGGACTCAAGGTGCAATGCTAACTCCAAAAATTTCAAACAATATCTAAAATCTCCTACTAGCAAGAATTACGTACTAATATGTTGTGAATTTGAATTTGATGCCAAGTGTTTAGTGTGTTTTGTGTGAATTTTATAATTTTATGAAGTTTGTTTATATGTGTTTTGTTCGTTTTTACGTGTCGTTTTTGTGTGTTTAGTTCAAGTAGGATTTTTTTATCAAAGGATTAGAAGAAGAAGACTTGGGGAGAAAAAAAAGAGCAAGAAACGAAAACAAATTAAACGAAGAAGAAGAAGAAGAAGAAGAAGAAGAAGAAGAAGAAGAAGAAGAAGAAGAAGAGAAGAAGAGAAGAAAAAAGGCGAAGGAGTACAGCAGTGTACCCCTCGCGGACACGAGCTAGGGTTGGCGGCCGCGAGCCCTATTGATTTCAAGTAATTTCAGCACCGTGACCATAGCGGCCGCGAGGTTGAGGTGGTGGCCATGAGGTCTGCCCGGATTGAAGATATTGTTTCCTTGTTTAATTAGGTTTTTGGAGTACTATATTCATGTAAACTCTTTAGCATGAAATACACTTTTCTCTTTAGTTTTTCAGCCTCAAAACTCTAGTACTATTAGCTTTGTTTATGCTTTGGGATTGAAGATGACTTTTGATTCAAGTTTAATTCAAGTTTTGATTTTCCTTCCGTTTGTTCTTCGTCTTCAATTCCGTTCGGTTCTTTAATTATTTCGTAAGTTTAGTTTTAAATTTTTTAGATTTTTTTTTTTTTTTTTTTTTTTTTGCTTTGCATGCTCTTTGTTTTAATCAAGTTTATTTGCTTTCTAGGATTGGATTTATTTGCTCTTTAATTCCTTAGATTTATTTTACAAAGCATGTTAGGATTTATTCGCACTAATTTAGATTTAATTGCTTTCTTTATTGATTTCTCTTTCGATTCATGCCTAGGTAGATTTATTGCTTTCTTATTTAGTTTTCTTCTTAAGTTTAAATTTTAATTTTTGTTCTAAGTCTAGGTTTTAATTGCTTTAATTTGCTCTTAGTTAATTAATTGCTCTTACTTGCTTTTCTTTGCTTTTAAATCTACTTTAATTTATTCGCTTTCTTTTCATTAAGTCTAAAATTAATAATCAAAACCAAAAATCCCAAAATATTTACTTGCTTTCTTAGAGTGTTTACGTTTATTTGTTTTGAGTGTGCCCATACGATTAAATTTTCAACTAAGTCTTCCTTGAAATTCGACATGGTTACTAGGCTACATAGGACTCGTTCTTCCTATATTCTTCCAAATAGAGTAATTAACATATTTCTGTACTCTTTTTTTTACTGCTAAACAAATTTCCTTGGTCATTCTTTAATATTATTTGATCCGGACCTATTACGTTTATCTTGGAAACTTCTTGAGAAACGATCGAATTTGGCATTTTTAGGATAACATGGTTCCAACGGATTAACCTTCAAGACCGATGGTTATACTTTGCGCAATCTTCTTAGTACGTGAAATGGTTGTTTGGCGTATCAGTAAGAGCGAAGTTCATGGCCGAACTAGGTTTGTTTATGTATTATGCATTCGAGTTATGCAAGGTCGATGGATGCGTGGACTGTGTTTGATTTTAAAATATCGGAGAATATACTCAGACCCGATACTTTATAAGCTTTGACTGATCAAATTCATTGGCTAGGAATAAGGAATAATGACATATATATATAGGAATCCTGTCTCCTTCCACCGAAGTTATGGGTCCATGAAGAGGTTGATAAGGCTGAGATCACAGGGCAACGAAGAATTGAAGAGGAGGAAGATGAGGCAGCAGCTCAAGTGAAAGCGATGTGGAAGAGCATGTTGATCGTGGTGGAGAGGAGGCTGGACCATGTTTTGAGGTGAGAACACACATTCAACAGGGGAGAATGGTAATGGAGATGAAGGGATGGAGAAGAGTGTTATGATGATGATAGTAATGCTAATGATTCTACTGAAGCAGATAACTCTAATAACTGAAGATGAGAAGTTAGAACATGTGATGGTTGTACGGAAGCACTTAAGTGTGGTGCTGATGTAGGAAGTGAGTTGAGATAACAGAGAATATAATGTTGCATGAGATTGTCGAAAGATGTTATCGGTTTTGAATGATTTCTAAACCAACCAAAAGGCTTGTTAGTTGATACAAAGATCTATAACTGATGAGTTGATACAAATGTAATTTTGATTATTATATTAACTGACAGATAAATGATACATCTGTGCATTCTTGACACAATGTGAAACAGCAGATTTTCTATGATAAGTAACTAAATGTATTCTGCTTTAATTCACAATTTTTAACTTTACAAACAATTTAATTTGCACACTAAATTTGAAAACTAAAACAACATATATATATAAACAACAATTTTGTTCACCAAATTTTAGAATTCAGCAACGTATCTTCATATATGCTACAAAAAAAAAATTGTCTAGCTAGGCATGAATCCTGGTATTGAAACAGCCAAGTGCGTCTTCATGTACCAACTCCGATATAGCCGGGGTCGCATGAGGCCACCATCCGCTCTCCGCATCCGGATCCGCCAACGCATCTGCCACTCTATTCCCTTCTCGATAAATATGAGAAACTCTCAACTCCATACCCTCCTCCAAATACCCCAAAACTCTCTTCCACGACCTCCAGTACCACGCTCGAACGAGAGGCCAACATTTCCATCACTTGAGTCGAATTCGACTCCACCCAAATCTTGTTCCACTCTCGAGCATGCGCGATATCCAACGCCAAGATACACGCACGGAGCTCCGCCTCCAGAGCTGCAAACCCTAACCCTAACCCTAACTTGAGAGAAAAACACCCACCACCGTCCCTTGATAGTCCCGGAAAACACCTCCACAGGAAGAGGAAGACCGACCGCCGTCGCATCCACGAGCAGATCCATCGGTGTTGACCTTGATCCAATACGGCCGAGGCAAATGCCAGCGAATCGATTGATCGAAGGACCTGAAGCCGTTAATTAGATCCTTGTAAGCAGGCCCGGCTCAATATATATTGAAGCCCTGTGCTAATATAAAATGAGGCCCTCTTGTGTCCGTGAGTTGGCTTAGCGGTAGGTGGTTAAGTTTCGGGATCAAACGTTTCGAGTTCGAGTCCTCCGTGACTTGAGTAGAATGAGATAAAAAACGCTTGCAATTTAGGAGAAAAAAAAAATCCCGATTACATTATCTAAATGGAGTTGATGTTATAGATATTGTTGAGTATTAGAAATTTAGAAATTGGGATTGAAATTGATTAAAAGATGAAGTTTCAAATTTTTTGGGGAATTCATGAAAAAATGGCGAAACAAGAAAAATAAAAAGGCCCTTTAAAAAAAAGAGAAAAAGGAAAAGGGAAGAATAAGAAGAAGAACAAAAAATTAGAACAAAAAATTAAAGAAAAGAAAAAAAAATAGAGAAAAAGAAAGTGCGAGACCGCTGGGAAACTACAAAATTAGAGGAAAAGAGAGAAAAAGATTAATAAAACATAACTGGGCTATGCTTGGACTTTTAAAAAAAAGAAAAAGAAAAACAGTGGGCTTGGTAATATTTTTTTGGGACCTATTCTCTTGGGGGCCCTGTTCTATATAACTGATTGGGCCGGCTTATAGCCGGGCCTGCTTGTAAGCCCTAAACTCTGGGGCGAACTTCGATAGAACTCTCATCGTACCCCGCTTCAATGGAGCGGAAGCCATGTCCGAAATCTTGATGTGGTCTCTGAAGCTCGAGAACTGCAGCGTGAAGTAGCCGTTGGCGAGAGAGATGAGGCGCCACGTAGAAGTCGGCTTCCAGCAAGATTGCAAACCGTCGCATAGATCTTTGATGGTCGGCGGTTCTTCTCCTTGGGCGAGAATCAGGCGGCCGACGAGAGGGAACTTGAGAGAATTCAAACTCTGGAGGTAAATCTCTTCCGTCGACGGTGCCGGTGGGTTCGATATAAGCGGCAGCGTTGCAAATTAAGGAATATCGATTTCCGGCGATTGCAGGAATATTGAGCGTACAACATGCCATGGTTAATTAATTGGTGATTTCGGGAATCTCACTAGGGTATTTGTTTATATTATATATGTTCGATCTTATTTTCGCAAGGTTGTTTAATGCACAACAAACCGAGAATTAATGAACATAAAAGGGAACACAAAAGATTTACGTGG
>CM038117.1:31883583-32011681 GCA_001642375.2 Mentha longifolia | reverse complement strand
TAATTATAAAACAATACCTTGTATGAGATTTTATTTTTCCTTATAAAATTCTCAATTTTAAATGATAAATGGTATGTTTCTGTCAAGTTTAATTTTATAAATATCTAGTTGGTTTTGAACTTGAGTTAGTTGTGGATTTATCAACCTTATTTAACTGATAAATAAAATTAAATTTTAAAAAATAATTATAAATTCAAATTGAATGGGTGGACCCTACAAAATAATCATAAAATTAAATTTAATCTTAACAAATTAAAATTATTAAAGAATACATAAAACTAATCAAAATTAATATTTGGGAGACGGTTGACACATAAAAGTTGGAATAGAGGATATCATTTGAATATCGGACCCTTCCTTCCTTTTCAAATTAATGAATTGTCTTATACAATCACAATATTTTACATTTATATAAGTTGATTGACATACATAATAGTTTGAAATAACCTAAAAGAAATGAAAGCATTGCATAAATATATGTGTAAAATGTTGAAGAATTGGTTTGTCTCTAAATAACATAGCACATACATAATAAAAACTGATCATATAAGAAACGCTTTACCCATCCACAATTAGCACACTTAATATGCCCATTGATGATATGATAATGTTACGTTTGTAATTTTTCATGTAGGATTTATAACTATCTATCTAAAAAGTTTATAATTTCCCAGCATATCCAATCTAGATTTATACTTCCTCCGTCTCACGGCAATTGTCCACAAGTATTATTTTATACCTCATATATATTTCCACTTGTGGACAATTACCGCAGGACGGAGGAAGTATAAAATAAAAATAATAAGTTAATCGCATGTAGGAGCTATTAATTATAATATCACTGTTAATTGTAACTGTCGATAACTCAATAATGTCATATGTTCTAATGTTACTTTTAATCGAAGAAGGATATAAAATATGTTCTAATGTTACTTTTCTTCGAAGAAGAGGATGCAATTTATCGTATTTATATATCATATGCATCTAACATCTCTTTAACCATACACACACGCATACATGCATATGCATCATATGTACACATAATTTGTATAAGATTTTCGTAGTCTATATATGAAACAACTAAACTATTTTCCAATATAATTAGACAAAAACTTGTGTCAGCCGGAGGCACCGTGCGGCCGGGCCCAAAGTGTCAATCTTTATACTGAAAAGTGTCAATCTATATGAATAAAAGTGCCAATATTAACATAATTATTTTACGAATAAAATGACAATTTTTAAAAGTGTCAATCTTTATACAGAAAAGTGTCAATCTATATGAATAAAGTGTCATTGTTTTAGCCCGGTCGTACGGTGCCTCCGGCTGACCCAAATGTGTCCCATATAATTATAGCACACTGTTTTTTGTAAATTAAATATATAATATGGGTATACTCTTATTCCGTGTTCGAAAAGTCGGGCTAGGCGGCCGTCTAGGCGCTGATCGGAAACTCGCCGACCTGATTTTCACCTAATCGTTCTCCCTAGGCGAGCGATTTCAAGTCGGCCGCCTAGTCGGCGACTAGGCGGTGCTAGGTGGCCTGGGCGGTGGTAGTCGGTGCTAGGCGGAAGTCGGGCTGGACGGTTAAAACAGGCTGGGCGGGCTCTGAGTCTGAAATCCCCAAATTGAATACCCTAACTCCTAACTTCTAAGTCGTGCGCATCTCCTCTCTTCTACGGTTCTGCTGCCATCTTCACCATCGACGGCGTCCGGCTCCAGCGGCAGGCGGCTGCATCTCGTTGTTGAAATCCTCAAATTGAATTTTATGTTGAATTGTGTGCTGCAGTGCTTGTAATAAATAATGGATCTTCATATAAAGATAATAGTTGGTCCCACATCAATATTCAAACAAAGTGAACAACAAAATGAAACTTTGAAAATCGAAATAGAAGCCTATCATTCAACTAGCAAGTGGTATTATTTAATTCATGGATATTATATTTTTAATTAGCATATTATTTAATTCATGGGTATTACATTTTATCATGGATTAAAAAATTAAATTATGGATAATATATGTTTATACTTAGGATATATTGTAAAAATAATAAAAATTAAGCATTAAAATTTTAATCCGACTAGTCCCCGACTAGGCTCCCGCCTAGCCGCCTAGGCGCTAGTCCCCACCCCACCGCCCGACTACCGACTAGCGATTTTTAGAACATTGCTCTTATTAGTATTAAATATGAATAGAAATAATTAAATTTATTATATGATAAGAAAATAATCTATAGTATATAACAACTACAAAGAATAAATCTAATCTAATAAATTATTAATGGATTATAAATTAAATTACCTTGTAGATTTTTTTTTCCTTGTTACAAAAGTATATGAATTGGATATGGATTAGTTTTCTTCTTTACTTTTTCTTGTTAAAATCGTTTAGATGTAGGATATATATTATATTGTGTGCATATTCACTTGTATACAATTTGATTTTTACTTTAATTATTTATTCTAATGATAATTATAACATTATAATGATTAATTCTAGTGATAATATTAAGGACATAATACGCAAATAAATTTTATAAACAGACACTTTTTGTAATAGTATAGTATAAATAATAATATAGATAATACAAGAGCTAGAGTTAGAGTTAGGGATGATTATCCAAAATACAGTATATCTTTAGATATATTTACACAGTACTCTTAAAATATGCTCGTTAAAACTTTGATAGGAATAACTTAGTCGAAGGAAGGAATAAAAATACAGTTGCATTAATTATTGTAAATTTTTAGTTGGCACATACCAATCTTGTTTTACCAAATTGTCTTAATGTTGATGTCGGTAATGCGGGATTGGATCCTCTATTGTCTAATGATGTTGCAATTTATCCTATTCCACCAATAGATAATTGACATGTGTTAATAATATTTCCAAAACCACTCATTTGTCATTATAGAAAATTTTTGTTATTGCTGATTTGAAATAATATGGACACGTGACAGTCATCTAACGGTGTGCAATAGGAGATGTCACACTGTTAGGCAATAGATGATCGCAATCCCGGTAATGCTGCACAAGATTATGAATACTTTTTGGAGATAGAAAAACTTTGGAGATATATGATTAAACTAAGATTGATAAATCCAAAAATATTAAATTCTAGTTATAACTTATTTTAAAATAATTATAGAAATAATAATGAATGCTACACTGAAATTGAGAGATCCGTCATAAAACTTATTACCAACTACGGAGCACTATAATTTAACTTTTTAAGGATATTAAATTATTTTTTTGAAACTTATATAAAAAAACCTTTGGGGATATTTGTGTCATACATACAAATTTAATGGTATAAAACCGTTAAAAACCTTTTTTTTCCCCCTCTTATATATAGATGGTATAAAATCAAAATCGATGGAGGGTACGTAACCTAAAACCCTAATCTTAACCTGCAGCAGCGAAAGATGCGTCGAAGACAAAGAGGAGATGTCATCCCTGCAGATTTTCTAGAAGAAATCCTGCATCGGCTTCCATCCAACGACCTTTAAAGTTTCAAATTGTCTGCAGAGATTGGCTGCGCTTGATTTCGAAACCCGAATTCATCCAGAAGCATCTCGAAAGATCCAAGGCAGATTCCCGCGAGCCCCGTATCGTGTCATCACAGGATTCGCCTGACATATCACGGGATTCGCCTCCTGACATCGAGATTCTACGCTACTGCGCAAACAATCTTACCAAGAAAATTCGTGTGATGGCCACGTAAGTCTCCTTGGAACGTGCGATGGTTTGGTTCTATATTACGAACCCTCTTCTGATAAAATCGGAGCTTTGAATCCGTCTACAGGGAAGACCGACGCACGTCTACGAGGGAAGATCGGAGCTTTGAATCCGTATACATTGAAGAATGAGATGCTCCCCCCTTATTTGATCACCACTTCGTTCGGTCGCCACCCTGCTACTGGAGAATATGTTTGGCTCTTGCATTTTTGGAAATTTGGGGGAAAAAAATGCAAGTATGTGTTCAGAATATATAGTCTCTCTCGCAACTCACTTCTCTCTTCCTTAACTGAAGAATTAGATGAATATTCTTATTGCCAATGCCGGGATATAGGGCTCTTTCTGCACGGGAGACTACATGTTCCGGTCGAATTTATTCGTTGTTCACGGGAAGCTGAGATTTTAGCATATGATTTACAGACAAACAGAATGCTGATAATGTGGGCTCCCCTACAGCATTGTAATGCATTAGGAGTTGTAGATGGATGTCTGTGTGCACTCGGTAGCAGTGAAGTGTGGATGATGAAAGAGTATGGGGTTAAGAAATCTTGGACCAAATATGCTAACATTGATGATAATATCTGGATTCGTCTAGAAATTTATCCCAACGACGATGATGTCATCTTGAAGGCCTTCAGAGACGGGGCGACTGAGCTTCTTGAATGTTTCATGAGAAATAGAAGAGTTGTTGTGTGCAGAGACAGTTTGGTTTCTCCGGCCGTGGTTTGGGAGAAAAGGGAATAGTTTGATTCAAGAACTTTTTTTCTTTTGAAGTTTCTTTTAGTTTAGATTTTGCTCTATATAATTTCATTTGCTCTTACTCTCTTTGAGATTGTGTTTAATATTAGTTTCATTTGTTCTTACTCTCTTTAGGGCTGTGTTTGATATATAGTTTCATTTGCTCTTACTCTCTTTGGGGTTGTGTTTAATATATACTCCGCCCGTCCCATTGAAATAGGGCTATTTCATTGAATAAAAATAGACCTGTTTCAATGGGACGGAGGGTAGTACGGAGTATATAATTCATTTGCTCTTATTCTCCTTGAGATTGTGTTTAATATTAGTTTCATTTGCTCTTATTCTCTTTGAAGTTGATATTTTTGTTTGATGTTCTTCAGTTTACAGTTTTGTTTGTTAAGCATGTTTTCCCTTTGCTGAAAAGTATTAATTTAATTAACCCGGAGACTATTGATACATATATAGCTGACTAATTAAGAATTAAGCTAACAACGCTGTGTGAAAAAACCATACGGTAGCTATCTCTTGACTGTAATGACTGTAGCCACATCCTAGATTCTAGTCTCTTTTTTTTTTTTGGTTATTTTCTTAGTTTCACATCCTATATTCTTCCAAACAGATTAATTAACATGTTTACGTACCCTTTTTCTGCTAAACAAATTTCCTTGGTCACTCTTTAATTGTATTTGTCCGGACCTATTACGTTTATCTTGGAAACTTCTTTAAAAACAGTCGAATTTGGCATTTTGGGATTTTGAATCTATATATAATTATTCTCTCCGTCTGCAATAACTATGTACAACTATTTGGGTATGAAATGAGATTCACTTGTGAGCAGACAATGTGTGTTTAATGAGATTCATTAACTAAAATAAAAGGTACACAATTTTTGTAGATGTCCTAAAACAGTGCACAATTATATACTCCCTCCATTTCATTCAATAGACTACATTTCATTTTGACAATTCTTGCACGCGTTTCCACGTTTCTTGATTATGGATTTTAAAATGGAGTTTGGAAGATTTTTTTCTTTTACGGGATACTCTGATAGTCGTAGTATCCCGTAAAAGAAAAAAAATCTTCAAAAAATCATTTTAAAACCCATTATCAAAAAGCGTGAAAAAACATGTCAGAATTGCCAAAATGAAATATAGCCTATTGAACGAAATAGAGATAGTATATCTCAAAATATATACTCCCTCCGTCCCTTTCAAACTGAGTCAAAACTTTTCGGCACGAGAATTAAAGAGGGAGTATTTAGTAGGTAATTGGGTTTGCTAATTGAGTATGGTATGAGATTATGATTAAATTTATATTTTATTTATTGTATTAAAATAAATTTAAGATTTTATTTTTCTGTTTTCATTTTAAATTAATTAATCTAATTATGATTTTTATTTCTTTTAATATTTTCAACTTTGCATTTTAATTTCTCTCTCTAAAAGGTGAAACCAATTCCCTTGCCTCTCTCTCCACGACTCTCCCTTCTTCTACACATTTCTCACCTACCGGCGACTCTCTCTCTATATCAGCTTCTCCCGCCGCCGCCGGTTCGCCGCCCCGGTGCCTCTCCTCTGCCCCCTCTTTCTTTCCCTGACTTCTCTCTCAGTCGAAAACCTTTCCCTCTCTCCCCACTACCCTTCTTCAATCATCACGGTCGTCACCGCAGCATCGCCGCCGCCTCTGGAAATTAAAAGAATTTCTGGAAACTTTGTCTTCTTCTTCTCCACCGAAAATGCGTTGATGTTGACGAGGTACAGATCCGCTCCCTACAGATCTTCGTCGCTGGGAGGTCGATTTCGCCATTTCGCCATTGTTGTTGAAGAAGAAGATGAAGAGAGCAGCAAATAAATGGAAGTTCAGACTGCGAGGAGTGTTTCTTTCCCTTCGGACTGATGGTGAAGTTTTCGGCCATGGATAAGAATGAGGTGAAGGATGGAGACGGGAATGGCGAACTGCTCCCTTTCACAGATCTATGGTTTCTGGATTTAGGCGAATTGGGCGAGAACAGTCGAGAGAGAGATTCTGTCGCTGAAGTGGTTGAAAAATTTGGGCGAATTTTTTTTTTTTTTTAGAATTGAGTTTGGGGAGTGGGGCCTAGTGATTAGGAGGTTAATTGTAAAAAATAAGGGGTGAAATTAGTTGTTCCTAATTTAGTGTTTTAACTCCTAATTTTTGCCAAAGAGGAAATGACTCAGTTTGAAAGGGACGGCCCAATCGGGAAAGTGACTCAGTTTGAAAGGGACGGAGGGAGTACTTTATTATAAATCTTATTTGAAAGCTCATATGGGATCCGAACTGCAATTCTCTTTGAAATCCCAACTGTGCAGTCAAACTGTTCAACGGGGTTGCTTGAGAGGGAATAGAACAATTTCGACCACTAATATTTTAAACATTGTGCATTATAATCTTCTTTAAAGACTATCAAAAGCTATCGAAATTGGATACTACTAGTATTGAACAAACCGGAAAGATTGGATACAAGTGGAGGCACAAAGATTGGTAATACTCCTTCCATTTCACTCAATTAGACACATTTCCTTTTGGAACTTTCTGGCACGTTTTTCCACGCTTCTTGATGATGAGTTTTAAATGGATTTTTAAAGATTTCTTACTTTACGGGATACTACGATAGTCATAGTATCTCCGTAAAAGAAAGAAATCTTCAAAAATCTATTTAAAACCCACATTAAGAAGCGTGGAAAAAACGTTTGTCAGAAAGTCTCAAAGCAAATGTGTCTAATTGAGTGAAATGGAGGGAGTATATGATATTTTCTCTATTTTTTTTTACTTGGTTTGTTTCTTTTGGGCATACAGATTAAGAATTATAATAAAAAAATTATAAATGTGGTGCTCACATATCATAATTAGTGTGATTAATTAAAGATAAAAGTAGTGTTAGTGATAAAAGTGGTGTTTGTGGGCAACAAGACAAGACAAAAAAACACCCCAAATGGAAAACAAATATAAAGTCGAAAAAAAAAGAAGGAGAGTATTATTTGTTGTAAAATAAATATTGTAGAAGCAAAATAAAGAACACAGAAGAAAAAGAGAGAAGGGAGAAGACGGCGGTCGAATTAGGGTTTTCTCATTAATCTTATTCACCGTAAGTTACAAATGAGATACACACGAGGTATATATACAAGAGAGAGAAACCCTAATGAATAAGTAATGTCCATATATAAAATATATTTACAACACTCCCCTTGGACATTACGACGTGATGTTCATGTCTCGTTAAAAACCTCTCCGTAAAAACCCTATGGGAAAAATCGGCAGAGGAAAATAGTACATAACATACACTTATTCATGTGTTGCATTAGTTGTCTCATTAAAAACCTTAACTAATAAAACCCATTGGGAAAAACTTAGTAAGGAAAAAAGAGTACAACCATTTGGTCTTCAGGGCCTAATCTTCGGGATTATGTATTCCGGTCTTCAGGACCTATTCTTTAAAATAATTTAAATATGTCGCTCCCCCTCAAAACAACATTCTTTCAATTCAAGACATTTCAATGCGTACTCATGCATATATTTCTCATACATAGACATGATGAGGTCTAGTGAATAAATCTGCAAGATTATCACTAGATATACAATAGTTCTTCTAGAACTCATATCTGCAACATAAGATAATCATTATATATCCTCACTTAGGATATTGGGGTTTATCAATCTACCAGTCCGAAATTAAGCATTTTGGGGATCAAAATAAGTAACAAGCATCCGAATAATCCACCAATATAAATATCAATATCTTTCATAAAATTGACCAAACTTAGTCAACCTTGAGATAACAAACATCATCTTCAATCATCATTCAAAATATCTCCTTCTAGGAGAATCTCAAAATCTTTCGGAAAGTAAACCAAGGTTTCTTATACCTTGAAGATAACAAAGAATATGATTACCATCATATAATTATATCTCCTTCTAGGAGAAATTTTCATCTTGCTAGCAATTTAACTTCAATGGTATCAGACCTGATAGAGTACTACTTCTGGTACTCCAAATAATAATAAACTTCTGGTTCATAATTTCTTTGTTATCTTATTCACTTCGAGTGATAAAAAGATTATTGAGACACTAAATGGATGCAATTTATCAAATAAAATAATTTGGAATTCTGATCAATCAAATCGACTGATATATACTTCCTTCAGGAAGATACTCGGACTGCTATAAATACTCCTTCATGGAGATACTCGGACTGCAGGCCGAGATAATACTTGGACTTATTCAAGTCTTTCATACTAAAAACTCCGTCATTAAGCATGAGTTAACTTTTCTCAACTTCTTCGCGTGTACCAAACATTTATATAGCATCAACATAATCATAAATATTACAGTATAAAACAACCAAACACATTTTGATATTCACACAAGAACGTATAACATTATCAACATATCCTTACTTCAGGAGGATAAACTTAATATAATACATGTTGCGATTTCACTTTCCTTTATATAAGGAATTTCAAGTCCAACAGGGACATATATAGATATCCATTTCCAACGATCCATACAAAAGTATGGTCAGCATGTCCATCAATAGGATATCTTATTCATGCTTACTGCCAAATATAATAAGTAACGAAACATAATGCATAATAGGAGAATCAAATTCAATTAAGGGTCTCTCTGCTAAAAACCCTCGAGCTACTCGCTTTATTTTTCAACCACCTCATTAAACTTGATTCCTCTTTAGAAACATTCATTTATGTCATGCTGGGACAACACTCTTTGAACAATAAATTTTAGAGGAATAATAGACTTTTCGTCTATTTAGCGAGTGAAGCTCGACCTCAACCTCGACCTCTTCATTCGTTTTACCAAGTGCTTCTGGCACATTAACACCATATTTATTCTGGATCCAGATTATCATTTCAAACTTATACCGGTAATGGTTGAGGTAAAGATTGTCGACAATTATAACATTTATATTATATGTTTCTCCTTAATTGTCTTCATGACAATGTATATAACCAAAATTAACCAGATTTATCCATCATTTCCCAATAATATGTTTAATCTGGTCGTTCCGTAATCCCAGTGTTATGATTATTTAGTGTACTTACAAATATACTGGAATTTTCGTTTGCAGGACGATCCTCTTCAGGAGGTTCTATGGAGTGAGCATCTAGGATTCTCGTCTGCGGGACAATCCTCTTCAGGAGGTTTAATAGAGTAATATCATTTAATCATTTGATATTACTACCGCGGATTTTATCTTTAGCACCAAAATAGTTTTCACGCTTCTGGCGTCGAGAGCATCAATTAATATATTTAGTTCGTGAAGAACTTTAATTCAGTATGGTGCATATATAGTAAGTATATAAGATCACTCCATTGGCAGTCAATAATTAACTGAACTTTCAGTTCATCTCGTGTAGTGCGTGAATTAATATTTAATCCAACAAGAATTTTGCGGCATTCTTTCATTCATATCTCCCCCTAATGCCGTGGAATGATTTAGTTGGATTATAAATATAACGTATCAATTAATGAAATGATCCCCAATAATTTGGCTCTATTTTATGTTTATTTCTTGACGGAGAGTACACATAATTTTTCTTAGAGCAATATAGGTACGTTTTGGTGGTGATAAAAAGAATTAGCAGATGGGAAAATGATGATTTTTATTATCACGCACTAATTATAAGGGGAATGACCCAAACACTCATGCTTTAATAACTTTTAGAATAATTTGGGTATTTAAAATCATCGCAACATGATTTTTGGTTATTCAACTTTTCCAAAATGGAAAACAATGAATAGTTGCAATAGAAAGGATCGAAGAAGCTCTTCTGGAGCTGATAATAATGATATTGTCATTTGAATTATGAAAATTCTCCCCCTCTTTTTAGTAAGAGTTAAAGGAATAATATTCTTCAAAATATTATTTTGATGCTCTAATGAATTATGTGATCATCGTGTTAACAATCAAGTTTGCTTCAGGCAAACCAATAGATGCAATTCACAATTTGCATAGTCATGGGCCATAAGAAAATAATTATTTTCATGACCTCGATCAACTCACAGGGATCACACTCATCGTCCATCACGTTAGGACTAAAATACAATTTGCAGATTCTCCCTAACCACTTCTATAGGTAGCAACATGTGCTTCAAGCATCATGTGAACACTACGATAACTTCCAATAGAAGTGAAAAATACTTAGGATCGATCCATACATATAATTTATTTTGGTTATGTACTACTTCTGGAGTACACATTTTGAAAATATGAGCTCAAATAATTATACTAAAGAGAGAAACTAAGATAATTTTGTCGTGATCCATCAGGGATTGCCATAAAGAAAGACTACATATTTTTATGTACTACTGTCTACTGCTGGAGCAAAATATAATCTTTCTTATAAATTACTTTAACTGTGTACTACTGCTGGAGTACAAAAAATAGAAGTAATTCAATTATATTGTTTTGGGAGAGAAGAGATCGTTGTTATAAAATAATTGTATCTTCATGGAAAAGATATCAAAACGTTCACCTTCAGGGCTAAATTGTTTGGATAATCTATATTGTTATGAGTTTCTTGCCTTGTTTTCATCTCCATGTTGTAGTATATGTTCGCACATAACGATTTCACATGACAAGTGACTGTCACTATCTCATATTACAAAGAGTTTTAGTGTCATAGAAAATCACATGAGATGAAGTAAGCAGATACCACCAAATTTGCATATAATGTATCAGTATTGCAACTCATGACCACATATCCACTAAGATTGAATCAATAAAATCATTCAACTACAACCGTCAAAACAATGCTCCATTTTAACATGAAGAATCAGAAAAGAGCACTTTAGCATAAATCTCAAAACATAAATCTTAATTATGCCAACCAGGTAGTCAGATGAATAACAATTAACAAATAAGCAATTAAGATAAATAAGTACATGACAATATTTAATTCATAGTAAGCACTTTAGCATTAGAAGAAAAAAACATTCTTCCCTGCCACATAGCATAAACATACATTTAATTTCCTTCTTTGCTTTGATCAACCATATAGCATCTCTTTAAATCACATAACAATAAAAGACATGTATTCTAATAAATTAAGAAGCATCGCCATGTTTCTAACCAACCATTGAAGCGTATTCAATGTGGATTGTTGCCCACAAAAACTGAATTCCATATCTCAATTATTAGAACACAATAGAAAAAATATTGCAGTATCGATTCACTGATTCATGTAAATCACATAATTTTATACCATGGAGATAAACTGTCCGTCGTTGATTTATTATTCATGGTATACTATATTTGTGTATTAACAATCATACCTTATCGGAAAGACACGATTCTTTCCTAGGGCATACCTCCAAAAACCATTCGATTGGTTGCCAATAATTTCCTCAAAAATCACTCAGTAAATTAGAGACCCGTGCTTCAAAATCCGCTTCGCTCAATTGGTTAGAGACTCATGATTCAAAATACGCTCAATTGGTTAGAGACTCTTCCGGAGCCTTCAATGATAGGCACTACTTGAATAAATCAATCTAGCTTGCATTATGACATTTCATAAGAAGCTTATTATTGTTTTAACGTTTGTACTACTGCGGGAGTACGATAATAAATCCTTAAGGATTTTCATAAAACAATAACATATCCAAAACAGGATATTTATTTTCCGGCTCTTACACGAGCAATTACAAAGACAAAGTTAATATTTATGTCTTCTGGACACAAATAGTTGAAAAATCAGTAACCATCATTTCACTTGGTCACATTAATTTATATATATCTCACGACTTGATGAGACCCAAACCATAATCATTATGATTAATGATGCATAACTATTTATGCAATTTAGCGCTAGAAGTATATAAGTAAAAATATATCATATATTATTCAAAATATGAATTGCTCTTCAGGAGCATGTAATATTCTTCAGGAATATTAATTGTGCTACCTCTGGAGTAACAATTTAAATCAAAATAACAACACAAAATAATTTGTGTTTCTGTATTGCTCTTAAGAGCACGAAATATTCTCAAGAATATTAGTTTTGCTATTTCGAGAGCGACAACGTAAATTGAAACAACAATATTATGGTTCGATAACAAGAACGTAAAATAAAATGTAATAATAATCTTCAGGATTATTAAGAGCTCCTGTTTCTTCAGGAAACAATGATTATCATATGATGATACTCCCTCCGTCTCGCTATCTTTGACACCATTTCCTTTTTGGGCCGTCTCACTATGTTTGACACCTTTCTTTTTGGGAAATAATTAACACTCCCTTATTACACTTAACTTTTTATAATTAAATCTCACATCCACTCACTTTTCACTTTTCAGCACATATCCCAATATAATTTAAATTCTAAAACTTTAAATTGTCATAACTTGATTGTTTGTTCTCGGATTTTTATAATTTTTATACCAAATTAAAAGTCTCGATACGATCTTTCATTTAAGATCAAACATGAATATATTTTATGCATCTATGATGCTCTTGTTTTAAAATATGTATAAATACATAAACAACACCATACCCATACACACATTACACTTTACACACTAATCACTTCCGTCTTAATTCACGTGCCGAAAAGAAAAGTGTCAAACATAGCGAGACGGAGGGAGTATAATATTGAACATATATAAGTAGGTGATATACAATATATATAATATCAGTATATCAATTGAAAGGCTAAATTCCCAAATAAGCATGAAAATTACTTCGTGTAACATAGATTTAAAAACAATCCAAACATGCGATCTATAATTCCCTTTAAATAGTTGATCCATCAGATAAAGCACCAAACTAATGAATATTTATATATGTAGATCAATTGCAGAAGCATGCTAATAATAATAAAATACACGAGCAAATATATATGTCAAAATTGATACAAGTTAGGCACATGATGACTACTATACAAGTCAAGAGAAGTCTATTAAACTACTATAAAATCTTTATATATACGTAACGTTTATGATATTCAATATCCAGAAATTGGAAAAAGGGAAAAATATAGTACTAACAATAAGAAAACTTAAATTCTCTCTGCATCTTTTAACTCATACGAAAATATATTCAGAATAATATTATCTACTCAACCATAGAAACACATAATTGTATACATACTTTTCTTTGCATGTATATACACACAGGGGCTTCCTAATTTTCGTATATATAAGCATATGATGATAAATAAGTTTCAAATTTGGTACAAATGGAGATACTTCCGATCAAGATATTACAGATAATAATCATTGGCTAAAAAATTTATATATGTATCAATCCACGAGAGAAAATAAATAAATTCGAATTTCACCTAAAAAGAAAAATTAGACAGATATTGGATTCTTAAGATTCACTCAGTAGGTTAGAGCATGCTGATAACGTGTTGTAAAATAAATATTGTAGAGCAAAATAAAGAACACAGAAGAAAAAGAGAGAAGGGAGAAGACGGCGGTCGAATTAGGGTTTTCTCATTAATCTTATTCACCGTAAGTTACAAATGGGATACACACGAGGTATATATATAAGAGAGAGAAACCCTGATGAATAAGTAATGTCCATATATAAAATATATTTACAACATTATTTATATTTTTTCTTTTATACAGCCATCAATTAATAATTAGAGTTACAATAATACAAATTAATTATGATTAAATCAAGTCTAAGTAAGAATTGGAACTGAAAAATAATTGAACTCGTAATTAGAAATAAGTATAAATCATAATCGTCCGCAAGAAGGAATTCTACATAAGGGGTACATTATTAACACGTGTTTCATAATATCGAACAGTTTGCGAATACAATCAAAATGGTACAAGTCCCACCAAAAGCCACACGTTCAGACATTTTCTCGAACATCTCATAAACAATCGAAATTCTCCTCCCTACAATTCTCAGAATTACTAAAAACAAGGATTGAAATATGCATTCAAACAATTTTGTTCACCAAATTTTAGAATTCACTAATTCAACAACGTATGTTCATATATGCTACAAAATTTTAGAATTCACTAATTCAGCAACGTATCTTCATATATGCTACAAAAAAAATTGAGTAGCTAGGCATGAATCCTGGTATTGAAACAGCCAACTGCGTCTTCATGTACCAACTCCGATATAGCCGGGGTCGCATGAGGCCACCATCCACTCTCCTCATCCGGATCCGCCAACGCATCTGCCACTTTGTTCCCTTCTCGATAAATATGAGAAACTCTCAACTCCATACCCTCCTCCAAATACCCCAAAACTCTCTTCCACGACCTCCAGTACCACGCTCGAACGAGAGGCCAACATTTCCATCACTTGAGTTGAATCCGACTCCACCCAAATCTTGTTCCACCCTCGAGCATGCGCGATATCCAACGCCAAGATACACGCACGGAGCTCCGCCTCCAGAGCTGCAAACCCTAACCCTAACCCTAACTTGAGAGAAAAACACCCCACCACCGTCCCTTGATAGTCCCGGAAAACACCTCCACAGGAAGAGGAAGACCGACCGTCACCGCATCCACGAGCAGATCCGTCGGTGTTGACCTTGATCCAATACGGCCGAGGCAAACACCAGTGAATCGATGTGATCGAAGGACCTGCAGGCGTTAGATCCTTGTAAGCCCTGAACTTTGGGATGAACTTCGATAGAACTCTCATCGTACCCCGCTTCAATGGAGCGGAAGCCATGTCCGAAATCTTGATGTGATCTCTGAAGCTCGAGAACTGGAGGGTGAAGTAGCCGTTGGCGAGGGAAATGAGGCGCCACGTAGAAGTCAGCTTCCAGCTGTTGGAAATAAAAAGCCTTCTTCATAGTTTCTTCTATTCTTCTTCTTGTCTTTTGTCCCACATTGGAAAAATACCCTTCTATGGAAGGGTATATAATAAGGAATGTGATAAGGGCTCTTGAATGACTTGATGGGCTTTTAGATAGTGGGCTTGTTATGCCCAAAATGCCCAAAACACACACACGCGCGCGCGCGCCCCGCCCCGCCCGTGCCCGACCCGGTCAGGTCTGGTTGTCGCGCGCGTGGGGTTGCTTCTCAAATTCCTCACTCTTGCTCAGTTTTTATTTTTGCCACTCTTATTTTCATTTCTTGTTCGCTAAGTTTTCTCTTCTCCATGTTACACTTCGTGGGCTTAGTGGGCTGGCTGCATAGTTAGGGTTAGGGTTTAGATGGTGCGTTTGATGCACTATAAATATGCGATGTTCTTCTTCACATAAGACATAAAAAAACCTAGCCTCCTTCCTACAGCCGTCGTCTTCCTTTCTTCCTTATTTCCGAAAAACATCTCCAACTCGATCTCACGAGTGCACGTGAGCTTGAGTGCTGTGTTAACCTTCGAGAGTGGTTCGGCGTCGAGACTTGTCACTGAGGGTCTGCCGGAAATCGCTTTTAGGGCAGTGGTGCGGCCACGGCACAACATTTAACGTTCTGTTTGTTTTATTTTGATTTTGCAGATCTTGTTCGACCACGGTTCGTGTTCTAACAATCTAAGAGAGATGGCATCGAACCGTAACCTATCAGATCTGTCGAAGCTCGAGCCTCTGGACGGTTCGAACTACAAGCGCTGGTCTCAAAAGCTGCTGATCTTCTTCCAATAGATAGAGATCAGTTACGTTCTGGTCCAAGACGCCCCAATACCTATTCCACCTACTGCTGCCGCAGCTGATGGTGTCGTTGTTCCTCCGCCGCCGCCGTCTGCAGAAGTTGTTAAATATGAGAAAGACAACCTTGCTGCACGCGGTCATATCCTCACTCATATGACCGATACTTTGTTCGATCTGTTCGTGGATATTTCATCTGCAAAGGCGATCTGGGAGGAACTCAAGGCAAAGTACGGCGAAGATGATGCTGGTATGAAGAAATATGTCACGGGAAAATGGATGGACTTCAAGCTAATGGAGGACAAGCCTCTCATGTCGCAGCTTCATGAGTACGAGAATCTAGCTGCGGCTATTGTTGCTGAAGGAATGCAAATGTGCGAAGTGCTGAAGGCGAACGTGCTGCTTGAGAAACTCCCTCCGTCGTGGCATGATTATAGAAACACGATCAAGCACAAGAAACAAGATTTCACACTGAAGGATCATCTCTCACATGCGCACTGAAGAGGCGAATCGCCTCAAAGATAAGAGCTCTAACTCTGTCAATTTTTCAGGAGCTAATCTTGTTGAATCTGGTAGTGCTTCAGGATCGGGTAAGCCTCACGGTTTTAAGAAATAGAAATTCGACGGGAAGAATCCTAACTACCAAGCTAACAAGAAGATTGTCAAGCCAAAGGTGACATGCTATACCTGCGGAGCCCCTGGGCACAAATCTTACCAATGCAGTCAACGACAACAAGCTGGTAACAAACAACCTTTCAGACCCAAACCACCAAATCAGGCGAACCTTGCTGAAACTGACGCCAAAGCTGAGAAGAAAGGTGATGGCAATGATGTCATAGTTGCGGTGACAGAAGCAAACTTGGTCGAGAATAAGAAGGATTGGGTGCTGGACACTGGAGCTTCGAGACACTTTTGTTCAAATTGAAGCTTGTTTCAAAACTTTGAAGACGCAGCTGAAGGAGAGTGCGTCTACATGGGGAATTCAAGCGTTGCTGGAGTGCTCGGCAAAGGAAAGGTCCTCCTCAAGCTCACTTCTGGAAAAACTTTAAGCTTGAGTAATGTTATGTTTGTGCCAAGCATGCGTAGGAATCTAGTGTCTGGTGGTCTGTTGATCAAGGCTGGACTAAAGCTTGTGTTTGAATCTGATAGAGTTGTGATGACTAAGAGTGGGGATTTTGTGGGAAAAGGGTATTTGTCTGATGGTCTTTTTGTACTGAATGTTGAGTCTGAAATCATGAATGGAAATGCTTCTTCTTCTGCTTATTTGATAGAGTCTCTAGATGTATGGCATGGTAGACTTGGTCATGTGAATTATACTTCAATTAAGAAACTGCGATCTATGGGTCTTATACCAAACTTGTGTTACAAAGGTGGTGATGCAAAATGTGAAGTTTGTGTAGAAGCAAAATTTACTAAGAAACCGTTTAAGACTATGAAACATAGATCCACTGTTCTTCTAGAGCTTATTCACACGGACTTAGCAGAATTTAAAGGTGTTATTAGTAGAGGTGGGAAGAGGTATTACATCTCGTTTGTTGATGATTTCTCTAGATACACACGCCTGTACCTTTTGAGAACTAAAGATGAAGCCACATAAACCATTCTTAAATTTAAGACTGAAGTAGAGAATCAGTTGAACTTGAAGATTAAGAGGGTAAGATCTGATAGAGGTGGAGAATATAGTACTTTGTTTCTTAAGGATTTCTGTGAGAAGCATGGTATCATACATGAGTTTACTGCCCCCTACTCCCCAGAACAAAATGGTATAGCTGAGAGGAAAAATAAAACTCTTAAGAACATGACGACTGCTATGTTGGTTAGTTCGGGTTTATCTGATAATATGTGGGGGGAAGCAGTTCTATCTGCATGTTATGTTCTTAATCGTGTACCACATAAGAAGTTAGACAAGACCTCATATGAGTTGTGGAAGTCTTTCCCACCTACTTTAGAACTGTTGAAAGTGTGGGGGTGTCTGGCTAAGGTGAGGTTGAATGACCCTAAGCAGGTGAATATTGGTTTGAAAACCTTTGATTGTGTGTTTATTGGCTATGCTCATAACTCTGCTGCTTATCGTTTCTTGACCATTGGTGACAAATCGATTTTTGAATCTAGAGATGCTGAATTTTTTGAGCATATTTTTCCTATGAAGACTAACGTTTCTGTTGAAAGTGTGGCTAGTACTTCTGGGAATGCTACTGTTGAGCAGTCTGGTCAGTCATCTCAAGAGCTTGAGATAGCAGTTGAGCCGAGAAGGAGTAAGAGACAGAGGACTGAGAAAACATATGGTACTAATTTTATTACTGCTTTTGTTGTTGAACATCCTCATCTGATTGATGATTATGTGGTATATGCTTTCATGATTTGTGAGGATCTTATTAGTTATAGAGCTGCTATGTCTAGTGTAGATGCTCCTTTTTGGAAGGAGGCCATACAAAGTGAAATAGACTCTATAACTAGCAATCATACATGGGAATTAGTTGATTTGCCTGCTAACTATAAGCCTATTAGATCGAAGTGGATTTTTAAGAAGAAGTTGAAACCTGATGGATCGATTGATAGGTTTAAGGCAAGACTTGTAGTGGTTGGCTGTTCTCAGAAAAAGGATGTAGATTTCTTTGACACTTATTCTCCTGTAGCTTGAATTTCTACCATTCGAACTCTTGTTGCTTTGGCTTCTATTCACAGCCTTGTTGTGCACCAAATGGATGTGAAAACTGCATTTTTGAATGGTGATCTGGATGAGGAGATTTATATTCATCAACCTGAGGGTTGTGTGGTGTCGGGGATGGAAAACAAGGTATGCAGGTTGAAGAGATCCTTGTATGGCTTGAAGCAGGCTCCTATTCAATGGTATGAGAAATTTCATAATACTATCTTGTTGAATGGGTTTGTTGTGAATGGATCCGAATCATGTCTTTATGCCAAAACACGTAGATCTGATTCTGTGCTCATATGCTTATATGTTGATCATATGTTGATAGTTGGCACTTGTCTAGATATTGTGGTAGAAACAAAAGCATATCTGTCTTCTACTTTTGATATGAAAGATTTGGGTAAGGCTGATGTTATACTAGGAATCAAGTTAGTAAGGACTAATGGTGGTTTTGGGTTAAGTCAGTCGCACTACATAGAACAGGTGTTGAATAGATTTAACTGTAGTGATCTTGTTCCTGTAAGAACTCCTTATGATTCTAGTATTCACTTGAAGAAAAATAATAGGGACGCTATTTCATAAGAATAGTATGCTAGAATTCTAGGGAGTGTGATGTACCTGATGAATTGTACTAGGCCTGATATAGCGTATGCTGTGAGTCGGTTGAGTAGATACACTCACAAGCCTAGTAAAGAACATTGGGATGCTTTGTATCGCTTGATGAAGTATCTTAAAGGAACGAAAGATCTGTGCCTGCTATATTCTCATTTTCCTGAGGTAATGGAAGGATATTGTGATGCAAACTGGGTCTCAGATTGTGATGACGTGAGCTCTACTAGTGGATTTGTGTTCACACTTGGTGGGGGAGCAGTGTCGTGGAAGTCGGGAAAACAGACGTGCATAGCTAGCTCTACTATGGAGTCTGAGTTCATTGCTTTGGAACTTGCGAGTCATGAAGCAAAATGGTTACAAGAGTTGCTTGCGGATATTCCTTTGGGTAAGAGGTCAGATGCTCCGATTTCTCTTCACTGTGATTCTCAATCTGCTATTTCTGTTGCGAAAAATAGTGTGTACAATGGGAAAAGGCGACATATTCGTGTGAAGCATGGTAAAGTAAGGGAGATGATTGAGGATGGAGTGATTTCTCTCGACTTTGTAAGGACGGAGATAAATCTGGCTGATCCTTTTACCAAACCTCTCGTAAAGCGTCAAGTGGAAGAACTTGGAGCTGGAATTGGTATGAAGAACTTGTATGGAGAAAGTTGACATGGTGGATACCTAACAGGTCAAACAAAACTGTGTTATCTATCTTTATTACTTTTTCTTTGTTTTCTGTATTAACATGCGTGTTAATTACAGTTTGTGGAATAACTTTGAGCTATGTGGTTCTGCTGCGGAGAACTTTAGACATAGAGGAATCATTGTCTTGCGAGGTAATTCTATTGCGGTAGAACTTTGATTGTACTATGATATTAATGAGGTTGAGCGTTTTGGCTCTTAATGATTTATGCAGTTTTGTTTTGCGAAACATTACTGATATATTATATGAGTATAATATATTTAGTGCTTTGGCGATTGCATTTTCATTAAATCACCTATATGTATGTGACAAATTGTATTTTGTGATATTCAATTTAGGGCATGCATGAAGATCGAAGGTGTTTACCTTTTATTATCGCGGAGACGTATTTATTTCAAGGAATGATGTGAGATGTGGGGGTCGACATGTGAACTCTTAACGTTCAAACCAAAAGGTACTTTATGAGAATTATATGTTTTGCTTGCTTCTCTAATGTACAAATTCAATCGAAAGATGTTTGTATTTATGCATCAATATTCCTTTCCTTTCTTTATCGACTTTTTATTTATGGGGGATTGTTGGAAATAAAAAACCTTCTTCATAGTTTCTTCTATTCTTCTTCTTGTCTTTTGTCCCACATTGGAAATATACCCTTCTATGGAAGGGTATATAATAAGGAATGTGATAAGGGCTCTTGAATGACTTGATGGGCTTTTAGATAGTGGGCTTGTTATGCCCAAAACACACACGCGCACCCCGCCCCGCCCGTGCCCGTCCGGTCCGGTCGTCGCGCGCGTGGGGTTGCTTCTCAAATTCCTCACTCTTGCTCAGTTTTTATTTTTGTTTCTTGTTCGCTAAGTTTTCTCTTCTCCACGTTTCACTTCGTGGGCTTAGTGGGCTGGCTGCATAGTTAGGGTTAGGGTTTAGATGGTGCTTTTGATGCACTATAAATATGCGATGTTCTTCTTCACAGAAGACATCGAAAAACCTAGCCTCCTTCCTACAACCGTCGTCTTCCTTTCTTTCTTATTTTCGAAAAGCGTCTCCAACTTGATCTCACGAGTGCACGTGAGCTTGAGTGCTATGTTAACCTTCGAGAGTGGTTCGGCGTCGAGACTTGTCACTGAGGGTCTGCCGGAAATCGCTTTTAGGGCAGTGGTGCGGCCACGGCACAACGTTTAACGTTCTGTTTGTTTTGTTTTTATTTTGCAGATCTTGTTCGACCACGGTTTGTGTTCTAACACCAGCAAGATTGCAAACCGTCGCATAGGTCTTTGATAGTTTGCAGTTCTTATCCTTCGGCGAGAAGCAGGCGACCGACGAGAGGGAACTTGAGAGAATTCAAACTCTAGGGGTAAATCACTTCCGTCGACGGTGGGTTCGATATCGATATAAGCGGCGGCGTTGCAAAGGAATATCGATTTCCGGCGATTGCAGGAATATTGAGCGTACAACATGCCATGGTTGGTGATTGAGGGAATCTCACTAGGGTATTTCTTTATATAGAGAAGGGGCTTACCTTTTTTAGAGAGAGAGAGGTGTAATAATTATTGGATAGTTAAATCCTATTCGGAATAGGAATTCAAATATATAAGGCATGCAAGTTATGCAACCGCTATTTCCTTAATTACGAACTTGTTTTAATATTTTTTTATTTTTATTTATACCACAAAAATGGTAAAGGTATGTGCCAGCCCACTAGATTAATTGGGTTTCTTGGGCCGGCCTTTCAGTTTATGGCTCATCCCATGTCCGCTTCTAGCCCGATCTACGATTTGACTTATTACGACTTCGTTCAAATCTAATTATTTGAAAAATTGTAGATGCAATGATCAATGGCTTGTGTGAGAATGGTGATTTTAGTTATATACTTAGCGAGAAAATGAAAGTCTTGATTTCGACTTCACAACGTTTTCAAATTTCCTTACTCAATATTTTTTATTTATTTTTTTCTTCCAAAAGAATCAATAATGGTTCCCTAAAGGAGGATGAACAAACAAACATTCATAGAAATATGAATTTAGAAAGAATAAATGCGAGTTCCATTGAAAATCGAATAAAATCGATCATATTTTGGCTTGATTTTATTTGCATACTGCTACATATAAAATTTGCAACTAATTTAATAAAAATCATATAAAATTTAGTGCAGATTGTATTACCGTAATTAATTAATACTCCATCCGGCTCAAGATTCGTGACACCTTTCTTTTCCTTCTTTTTGGCACGCATTTCCACGCTTCTCGATGATCGGTTTTAAAATAAATTTTTGAAGTATTTTTTTGTTTAAGGGATACTATGAATGTCGTAGTATCCCGTAAAAGAAAAAATGCTTCAAAAAATTATTTTAAAACCCATCATCGAGAAGCGTGGAAATGCATGCCGAAAAGAAATAAAAGAAAGGTGTCACGAATCTTGAGCCGGATGGAGTATGTATTAGAGGTATAATAGACAATCTACATTAAATACACAAGACTCTTTTTATGTAAGTATAGATAGATTATGAAGTGTGCGGGTCGACTTGCTTGTGCAAGCTCGGAATTAAATAAGTGGAAAAAATAAACTGGAAATAAATTATGGAGTTGAAAACTAAAAAAACAAATTCAAGGAACTTTATTCGCTAACCGGGATAATATATATTATAAATCATACTAGATGTTTATAAATAAAAAATGAAAGTCACTATCTAGTTTTCATTTTTGTTAGTTTTCACTATCTAGTTTTCATTAGTTTGCTGATAAGCAAGGTCTTTGTTGTATGGGGTTCAAAGTTTTTAAATATTCGCCATCCTGCTTTATTTTAAAGTCTTTGTTAATTGACTAGTCCCATCCCTTCCCAGTTGCAAAGAGAACTGTGCTAGAAAGAGTTTAAATATACGAAAAAGTTGACTTGAAAGACTAAATCAACTTGACCTACCCAAGTTACACGATCAATTAGATCCCACATATACTGCAAAAACATAAATTGCATAAGCTTGCATAGTTTATTATCCACTAAATTTTTATATACACAATTAAATATAGAAACATAGTGCATGTGAACTACACACAACGGAGTATGCGTGCATGATTTTAAGTAAGGAGTGTCAAAGTTTTAATAAAAAGAATAAAATATAAATTTTATAACAAAATATAATATTCTTATAAATCATAAAAATTTAATTTACAGCAGGTCGCGGCGATCGGTCATATTGTGAAACTTCTGAACAATAGCTTCATTAGTCAATATAAACCACCAAATAATCAACCATCCAATCATCACTCATTCGGTTGTGAAGCCAATTCTTCACAATCTTCATAGTCGAAAATGCTTATTTTGCCAAAAACCGTTGCAATTGGTAGTACTAATGCTAAACTTATAAGCTTGTAAACTAATGGATACACAAATTTTTTTTTAATTTCAACTATATTTTTTTTGATAGATCATCAGGCCCTTTACATCAGAGAGGGTTTGACTTTTGTTTAGTTTACTTTTTTTAATTTTAATTTAACATTTATTTATCCTTACTTAATTTGCTTGATTTAATATATATATATGAGACACACTTGGGTCAGCTGGAGGCACCGTGTGGCCGGGCTAAAACAATGACACTTTTATTTATATAGATTGATATTTTTCTGTATAAAGATTGACACTTTTAAAAATTGTCATTTTATTCGTAAAATAATTATGTTTAAGATTGACACTTTTATTCATATAGATTGACACTTTTCTATATAAAGATTGACACTTTGGGCCCGGCCGTACGGTGCCTCCGGCTGTCACAAGTTTTTGTCTATATATATAATACTCGTAATATAATAAGAGTAATATAGGTAATTTAAAATAAAATTTAAGCAGTATCAATTGTGCCCCTATACCCTATCTCCATGGGCATTATATACCTCTCACATGGAGTAATAAAATTAAAATATTTTTTTAATACCTCAGGTAAGAGGATGGGGCATTGCCCATGAAGTAGCAAATAAATTTCCTGTGAATTGACACCCCTTGGCCAATGACTACACACCTTGAAGAAACAAAAGAGCAAAAACCAACACTATTGTCTCCTGAATCGATCTATGACCACTCTTCTTGCACGTCGTCGTCTTCTTCTATCTCTGGCATCGAATATCTCTTCAACGACCACATCTATTTTGTAGAAGTATTTATGTCTGAAGCTTGGGCATAAAAAAAGTAACCACGCAAAGCTTCCTAAACCCACAACATATCCAAGCGGAGCAGTTACGTATTCCCAGTCTATCTCCCTCTTCTCCTCTTCCTCATTTTCATTTCCAATTTCATTTTCATTTTCATTTTCATTTGTATGTGATAAATCACTATCAACATCAGTATGAGTGGTGCAGCTCAAGTTGACATTGAAACCACACAGTCGTGGATTTCCTCTGAAGGAGTCAATTGAAAATGTTTGAAAGTGGGAGTCAGTTGGAATCTCTCCAACCAGCTTATTGTAGGACAAATTCAAGAACGAAAGGATCGCGAGCTCTAAGAGCTCCATTGGAATCGTCCCTGTCAGTTGGTTTCGAGAGAGGTCGAGTGATTCGAGCCCCTCCAACTCACCAAACGACTTTGGGATGCTTCCATTGAGCGCATTGTGGGATAAGTTGAGAGAATGAAGTAAGCTAAAATCACCAATAACACTTGGAATCTCTCCTGAGAAATTATTGCAAGAAAAATCTAGCGTACCAAAGTCTAGGTGAATCTTGATTAAGTCCATCTCTTGCCCTTTCATGATTAATACCACCCCAGTCATATAATAATCGAAGTAATCATGCCTCGATTTTGCCATCGTCGTCCAACTAGAGAAGTTCACTGATTCCAGTCTTCCACTGAAATTATTCGAAGATATATCCAGAACTCGAAGGTCTGGCCAGCTCTTGTGGCATCTAACTTCCCCATGGAATCTGTTGAAGCGCAACACGAGAACATGCAAGGTTGGAGCTAGCATGCATGGGAAAATGTCGTCGATGATGTTGTTCCCGATGTTCACGTACTTTAACGACTTGCAACGTTTGAGGGACTTCGGGATTTTGCCTTCCAAAGTGTTGTTGCTAACATCAAAGTATTCTAGGCTACAGCCGAGACGAGGAAAATTATCCGGGATTCGACCGGTGAGGTTGTTATGTGCGAGGCAGAGCACTCTGATGTTCTCATGCAGGCAGGGAGGTATACTGCCACTCAATTTATTGACAGCCAAGTCGAGAACATCGAGGCGTGTGGCGCTGCAGAGGGAGGTCGGAATAGGCCCTTCCAGTTGATTACTACTCAACCCTAAACTAACAATGCTCGAGACATTTACAAAGGGAAATTCTTCAATTTTCCCAGTAAAATGGTTATCGTTGAGCCAAAGTAGTTGTAGTGAAGGAAGACCAAAGAGGGATTGGGGTATGTTACCGGTGAGTAAATTACCCCCCAAATTTAGATAAACAAGATTGAAAAGGCTTTCAAACTTGACAGAAGAAATTGAGCCAGTGAAGAAGTTACCCCACAAGTCGACTTCTATTAGCTCAGTTAGATTGCCTAATGTGGAAGGAATAGTTCCTGTAAATCTGCAATCAGAAAATGCTATAGTTGTCAAATTCTTGTGATTGCTAATCGAACTTGGTATCGACCCTGAGAAGTTGGTCTTCCTAAGCTTTATAGACTTAAGAGAACCATTCTGAGTGAATGGCGGTATGTTTCCACTGAGATGTTCGTTGAAAGATAAATCAAGATTTTGCAGAGTAGGTAAGTGGAAGACCGTGTTCGGAAAAGAACCGTTGAGACTGCATTGGGCAAGAGTCAAGGTTGTCAAACTTGAAAAGTTGGCGAACAAGCCAGGAACAACTGCTGACAGATCGTTGTCATCTAGTCGAAGAATGGAAAGGGAACGGAGTTGCCAAAAGGACTCGGCTAAAGGGCCGGACAAATAACAATCGCGCAAACTTAGAGTGGTGAGGTGTGGTAAATATGATGATATAACGCGGCTCCATTTTGTCATTTCGTTAGAGGAAGTAATATGGACACCATCGAGATAGAGCTCTCTAAGCCCTGTTAGATTCCGGAGGAGCGTCTCCAGATTTAGAGATATCCAATATTCATTGGAGAGATCAAGACTAACTAATCTCCTCAAGGTGGAAATTTCAGGCGGAACTTTCCCAGAAAAAGCAGCGTATGACAAATTCAAGTGTGTCAAATAGGTGAGATTTTGAATACCTCTTGGAATGGAAGTGTAGTTGAAGTCATTGTAGGCAAGGTTTAGCTTTGCCAGGTATTTAAGTCCGAACAGAGTCGACGAATCCTCCATTCCACCAGAAATGGACTCATTGTCGAGCTGCAGACTCACGACGTGGCCAGCACCATCACATTCGACACCGTACCACTTGCAGCAGTCGTTTGTTTGATTCCATTGCACCAGTTTTGTTGAAATGGAAGAATTGAATATCAACTCCTTCTTGAGTTGAAGCAACAAGCTTTTCTGATGGTCGAGGCATTGGCTATTACAAGAATGAATGAGAATGAAAGAAGAAATTACGGAATTAATGAAGAAAACCTTTGGAAGCATAGTAAAGAGAATGGTGACTGTATAGTGTACAAATTAATTTGAAGTAACTGGATGCATTGCTTTAAATTGCCACTGGAAAAGGCTTATTGCACTTGACTGGGAGATCCTATTATAATAAGGCGACCACTTGAAAGACCCAATAATTGTGAAGTCTCTGTCTATGAAGTCTTTCAATCAATTGCATCATTCATCCCTCTATTAACACAAATTAATGAATTTTTGAGAAAGTGTGCAAGGGAAATCAAGTTGTTTATTACTATTAGATAATTATTTCCAAGGCATATTCATCCTCATCTATTACGTACTAACCGTGAATCAAAATTGATTTTTTTTAATTTTAATTTCTCAAATTCAATCTATATATTATCTTTTTGTTCGTTTACTTTGAGATGTAGGAATTGGTTTAGAGCATATTTTTTTTCTTCTTCTATTTTAGTTCTCTAGACAATCTTGTTGTTAAAAAAAAAAAAAAAGAAAAAAAAAAGACAATCTTGAATAAATCTCTAGACAATCTTGATTGCATATAATCTAATTTTCTCGACTCAATCAATGCACCCAGGTGGTCCATGAAAGAAAAAAAGAAAAGTAATTAGTCAATTCTAAGTCAATAGAAACGAAATAGTAAGTCGTCTTAAATTTATAATTAGACAGTGATGGAGCCAATAATACTCCAAAATTCCAACACCGTAATTTCAAATCAGTTGCTTGTTTCTTTTTTTATTTTTATTTTTTTTGTGATTGGTATCCAATATTGGATCATCTTGTATATCTTAGTGATAAGATTTTAATTTTTGACGCGATTTTACAAGAGATTCACAACTTTTTTCACGAACCTTATTCACAGTTCATTAAACAGAAATATGATCTAAATAATATTTACAGCTTCATAAGAAAAAGGACGCAACTGAAATTGATTTTTTCTCCAGCGAACATAGATGAAATATAAAAAAAAACATGGATAAATTAACAGTTCTACCGCACAAAGTGTAAATTTATCGGAAATAGTTTTCAAGTCGATCCGAAGAGGATTGTTATCCGATTGTATTTTGAGTAGTAAAATATAAACACACCAACAGTAACTAAGTGAAACTTCAAATATAAAACTCAACTAGCAAGCAATGATCACAAATATGATATATACCAATAAAAGAAAATAGTAACCAACTATACTTCAACAATCACTAGAATCATAGGCTAGGTACTTGCTTTGATCAACCAAATTTAATCCAAATTCATGAGGGGATTTTCTATAAGTAATCATCAACTCTTTTCTCAAAGTGCTAATGATAGTTGATTAACAAAAGACCTATCTCTACTAGGACTCAAGGTGCAATGCTAACTCCAAAAATTTCAAACAATATCTAAAATCTCCTACTAGCAAGAATTACGTACTAATATGTTGTGAATTTGAATTTGATGCCAAGTGTTTAGTGTGTTTTGTGTGAATTTTATAATTTTATGAAGTTTGTTTATATGTGTTTTGTTCGTTTTTACGTGTCGTTTTTGTGTGTTTAGTTCAAGTAGGATTTTTTTATCAAAGGATTAGAAGAAGAAGACTTGGGGAGAAAAAAAAGAGCAAGAAACGAAAACAAATTAAACGAAGAAGAAGAAGAAGAAGAAGAAGAGAAGAAAAAGGTGAAGGAGTACTGCAGTGTACCCCTCGCGGACACGAGCTAGGGTTGGCGGCCGCGAGCCCTATTGATTTCAAGTAATTTCAGCACCGTGACCATAGCGGCCGCGAGGTTGAGGTGGTGGCCATGAGGTCTGCCCGGATTGAAGATATTGTTTCCTTGTTTAATTAGGTTTTTGGAGTACTATATTCATGTAAACTCTTTAGCACGAAAATACACTTTTCTCTTTTAGTTTTTCAGCCTCAAAACTCTAGTACTATTAGCTTTGTTTATGCTTTGGGATTGAAGATGACTTTTGATTCAAGTTTAATTCAAGTTTTGATTTTCCTTCCGTTTGTTCTTCGTCTTCAATTCCGTTCGGTTCTTTAATTATTTCGTAAGTTTAGTTTTAAATTTTTAGATTTTTTTTTTTTTTTTTTTTTTTTTTTTTTTTTGCTTTGCATGCTCTTTGTTTTAATCAAGTTTATTTGCTTTCTAGGATTGGATTTATTTGCTCTTTAATTCCTTAGATTTATTTTACAAAGCATGTTAGGATTTATTCGCACTAATTTAGATTTAATTGTTTTCTTTATTGATTTCTCTTTCGATTCATGCCTAGGTAGATTTATTGCTTTCTTATTTAGTTTTCTTCTTAAGTTTAAATTTTAATTTTTATTCTAAGTCTAGGTTTTAATTGCTTTAATTTGCTCTTAGTTAATTAATTGCTCTTACTTGCTTTTCTTTGCTTTTAAATCTACTTTAATTTATTCGCTTTCTTTTCATTAAGTCTAAAATTAATAATCAAAACCAAAAATCCCAAAATATTTACTTGCTTTCTTAGAGTGTTTACGTTTATTTGTTTTGAGTGTGCCCATACGATTAAATTTTCAACTAAGTCTTCCTTGAAATTCGACATGGTTACTAGGCTACATAGGACTCGTTCTTCCTATATTCTTCCAAATAGAGTAATTAACATGTTTCTGTACTCTTTTTTTTTCTGCTAAACAAATTTCCTTGGTCATTCTTTAATATTATTTGATCCGGACCTATTACGTTTATCTTGGAAACTTCTTGAGAAACGATCGAATTTGGCATTTTTAGGATAACATGGTTCCAACGGATTAACCTTCAAGACCGATGGTTATACTTTGCGCAATCTTCTTAGTACGTGAAATGGTTGTTTTGGCGTATCAGTAAGAGCGAAGTTCATGGCCGAACTAGGTTTGTTTATGTATTATGCATTCGAGTTATGCAAGGTCGATGGATGCGTGGACTGTGTTTGATTTTAAAATATCGGAGAATATACTCAGACCCGATACTTTATAAGCTTTGACTAGGATCACGATCAATTCATTGGCTAGGAATAAGGAATAATGACATATATATATAGGAATCCTGTCTCCTTCCACCGAAGTTATGGGTCCATGAAGAGGTTGATAAGGCTGAGATCACAGGGCAACGAAGAATTGAAGAGGAGGAAGATGAGGCAGCAGCTCAAGTGAAAGCGATGTGGAAGAGCATGTTGATCGTGGTGGAGAGGAGGCTGGACCATGTTTTGAGGTGAGAACACACATTCAACAGGGGAGAATGGTAATGGAGATGAAGGGATGAAGAAGAGTGTTATGATGATGATAGTAATGCTAATGATTCTACTGAAGCAGATAACTCTAATAACTGAAGATGAGAAGTTAGAACATGGTGATGGTTGTACGGAAGCACTTAAGTGTGGTGCTGATGTAGGAAGTGAAGTTGAGATAACAGAGAATATAATGTTGCATGAGATTGTCGAAAGATGTTATCGGTTTTGAATGATTTCTAAACCAACCAAAAGGCTTGTTAGTTGATACAAAGATCTATAACTGATGAGTTGATACAAATGTAATTTTGATTATTATATTAACTGACAGATAAATGATACATCTGTGCATTCTTGACACAATGTGAAACAGCAGATTTTCTATGATAAGTAACTAAATGTATTCTGCTTTAATTCACAATTTTTAACTTTACAAACAATTTAATTTGCACACTAAATTTGAAAACTAAAACAACATATATATATAAACAAACAATTTTGTTCACCAAATTTTAGAATTCAGCAACGTATCTTCATATATGCTACAAAAAAAAAAATGTCTAGCTAGGCATGAATCCTGGTATTGAAACAGCCAACTGCGTCTTCATGTACCAACTCCGATATAGCCGGGGTCGCATGAGGCCACCATCCGCTCTCCGCATCCGGATCCGCCAACGCATCTGCCACTCTATTCCCTTCTCGATAAATATGAGAAACTCTCAACTCCATACCCTCCTCCAAATACCCCAAAACTCTCTTCCACGACCTCTCAATTTCTCCGGCACCACACTAGAACGAGAAGCCAACAGTTCCACCACTTGGGTCGAATCCGACTCCAGCCAAATCTTGTTCCACCCTCGAGCATGCGCGATATCCAAAGCCAAAATACACGCACGGAGCTCCGCCTCCAGAGCTGCAAACCCTAACCCTAACCCTAACCCTAACTTGAGAGAAAAACACCCCACCACCGTCCCTTGATAGTCCCGGAAAACACCTCCACAGGAAGAGGAAGACCGACCGCCGTCGCATCCACGAGCAGATCCATCGGTGTTGACCTTGATCCAATACGGCCGAGGCAAATGCCAGCGAATCGATGTGATCGAAGGACCTGAAGCCGTTAATTAGATCCTTGTAAGCAGGCCCGGCTCAATATATATTGAAGCCCTGTGCTAATATAAAATGAGGCCCTCTTGTGTCCGTGAGTTGGCTTAGCGGTAGGTGGTTAAGTTTCGGGATCAAACGTTTCGAGTTCGAGTCCTCCGTGACTTGAGTAGAATGAGATAAAAAACGCTTGCAAATTTAGGAGAAAAAAAAAATCCCGATTACATTAATCTAAATGGAGTTGATGTTATAGATATTGTTGAGTATTAGAAATTTAGAAATTGGGATTGAAATTGATTAAAAGATGAAGTTTCAAATTTTTTGGGGAATTCATGAAAAAATGGCGAAACAAGAAAAATAAAAAGGCCCTTTAAAAAAAAAGAGAAAAAGGAAAAGGGAAGAATAAGAAGAAGAACAAAAAATTAGAACAAAAATTAAAGAAAAGAAAAAAAAATAGAGAAAAAGAAAGTGCGAGACCGCTGGGAAACTACAAAATTAGAGGAAAAGAGAGAAAAAGATTAATAAAACATAACTGGGCTATGCTTGGACTTTTAAAAAAAAAGAAAAAGAAAAACAGTGGGCTTGGTAATATTTTTTTGGGACCTATTCTCTTGGGGGCCCTGTTCTATATAACTGATTGGGCCGGCTTATAGCCGGGCCTGCTTGTAAGCCCTAAACTCTGGGGCGAACTTCGATAGAACTCTCATCGTACCCCGCTTCAATGGAGCGGAAGCCATGTCCGAAATCTTGATGTGATCTCTGAAGCTCGAGAACTGCAGCGTGAAGTAGCCGTTGGCGAGAGAGATGAGGCGCCACGTAGAAGTCGGCTTACAGCAAGATTGCAAACCGTCGCATAGATCTTTGATGGTCGGCGGTTCTTCTCCTTGGGCGAGAATCAGGCGGCCGACGAGAGGGAACTTGAGAGAATTCAAACTCTGGGGTAAATCTCTTCCGTCGACGGTGCCGGTGGGTTCGATATAAGCGGCAGCGTTGCAAATTAAGGAATATCGATTTCCGGCGATTGCAGGAATATTGAGCGTACAACATGTCATGGTTAATTAATTGGTGATTTCGGGAATCTCACTAGGGTATTTGTTTATATTTATATATGTTCGATCTTATTTTCACAAGGTTGTTTAATGCACAACAAACCGAGAATTAATGAACATAAAAGGGAACACAAAAGATTTACGTGGTTCGATCTATTGTGATAGATCTACGTCCACGAGCGAAAGTATGTATGGATTTTATTGAGAGTATGCGTATAGCTTGTACAAAAATTCTCCTCCTCTTTCCCTCTCTTCTAGACCCCTATTTATAGGTATTTACATGTGGAATTCGATTATGATTACAAGTCTCTTCCTATTAGGACTCTTTGTCTTGATCTCCTCCTTTATTGGATAAACACCGAGCTTCTATATCTCTTAGAACTTGAATTGTAGTCAATGTAGGAGTTGCCTTGGTGTAGAAGTCTCTTTTAAGTAGGTTGGAGCTGACTGGGCCGAGCTTAAGTGGATCGGGGCCGAGCTGCATAGGGAATAGGGGCTTTAGTTGGGCCGAGCTGCGTTGGCCGAGCTTAACTGTCGAGGGCCAATTATATTGGGCTCGATGCTTGGGCCTAGTAGTTAGGCCATGTCCTATCACATCCCCCCCCAAAAGATGTAGAAGTGAGGGTGTGATGCAGAGTAAATAGGTTCAAGTAGGAGTTGTGAAAGTGCATTGCCTCGTTGAAATTAGAAATGCGACGAAGGCGAAATGCATACCGCCCCGTCAGAACGAGGTGAAGCGTAATTTCATATTACTCCTTCAAAAATTTCCAGTTCGACGAGGCCGAACTGTATGTAGCCTCGTTAAGACGAGGACGATCTCAAGTTGAAGAGCGAAGCCGAGCACGGAGCAACGGTTGGAGTCTCGAGTTAGTGGAACACGTGTCGCGCTGTTATGGTGGGAGTTGAATGGGGCGGAAGTTTTTGAATAAAACTTCCACTGTACGCCTTCTTCCCCATTTCGCCCTAATTTGCATTCTGAAAAAGAGCCGCCGTCTCCCATCTGCCGTTGCTAGATTTGCCGCACGTTTGTTCCATCAAATCACTGTTAGGAGTCATTCCGCCGATAATTTTCACAAGTAAGTTATGGATCCTTCTTCCTCTCCTTTTTCCAGCGGTAGAGGTAACGACGATGAAGCCGTTGGTGGGTCATCGTCGCACCCAATGCAATCTTTTCCTTCTACTGTAAAAATAAACACTTTTACTGTAGAAGCTTTGTCACCTAGGGTAGTTGAGTGTTGTCGCTTTGCGCCGGTGACTAAGGGAAAAGTCCAAGATTATATGTCGTCTCTTAGCGCCGAAAATATTATAAATATTTGTAGAAATTATCAATTTCCGTCCTCCGTTTTACTAGTTGCCCCCGGTCCGGGAGATAGAGCTTGTTCTCCCCCGGACGGTTTCTTTACCGTATATGAAGACAGTTTGAAGCACGGTCTTCGGTTTCCTCTGTTTCCTATTTTCGGGGCTTTACTCCGTAGACTGGGTATTGCAATGGGTCAAATTGCACCGAACTCATTCAAGCAGCTCGTAGGATTAGCTGTAGAAGCTTCTAGAATGGGTATACCAGTTTCAGTAGACTTGATATTGAGTTTGTTCTTTTTTAAGTTGGGCGAGACGGGGTGGTTCTATCTGACACCGGTTCGTAAGGATTCGTTTCGTTTAGTAACGAAATCGAAACTTACAAACTGGCAGAATAAGTTCTTTTTTTGTCGTTCTGCCGAGGTCCCCCACCTCATGTGGCGAGAGAAAGGTAGTAAGCCAGAGAGTCAGAATCCCAACGTAGACCTGGCTGATGCCGTGGCTAGGTTAGATCAGCTAGGTACACTATTACGGGATTACACCGAAGCCGAGCTAGTGTCGGCCGGGCTGAGCCCGTTTAACAAGAATACCTCGTATCCCGAGGAGGGTGAGGTTTTCGTCCGTCTCTTTTTACAGCTTGCAAGATATATGTTCTATGACGTGTAATGTCTTTTGTACTCTGGTTGTAGTGGTGAAACTGGTGAAAGAGAGGAAGAGGCTGAGATCCGAGGATGCCGCGTTTTCAGAAAAAGTGGGTTTCGAGGCGTCCTCGGAACGAACTGCAAGTGAACGAACTGCCAGCGTACCGGAGTTGTCCCCACTGAGGTCGCCTTCTCCGGACTCGTTAGTTCGTCGGACGAAAGTGCCGAAACTGAGCAAAAAAGTTTCGGCAAAGGACGTCCAGACTCTTACTGTGGGCCAGCCCTCAGTTAGTATGGCTTGCCCGGTGGTGGAGCTGGAAAAGCAGCGCCGGGTCTATCCTGAGGTAAGAAGTTCATTCTTTTATGCTTGGATGTATATTATCTCGGGGCTGATCTCCTTAGGAATTGACAGGATGTTGATCTGGTCTCAGCGACTTTCCAAAATTGGGTGGACGGGTTGGTGAAAAGTGCGTCTACCCTTACCAACTTCGTAAATGATGGGGTCTCGAAGTTCAACGAGACAAACCAAATTTGTCGTCGACTGGAAGAAGAGAAGGCAAGTTTAACTGGAGAGCTTACTGCTGTCAGGCTGGAGGCCCAGGAGGCCAAAAGGAAGGAAGATGAAGCTGCTGCCGATGCTGATGTGGCTCGGAAGGAGGTAGCCTCGCTGAAGGCTAAATTGGCTGCGGCCGAGGCCGAGGCTGTGGCTCGTCAAGGGGCACTTCTTCGAGCATATACTGAAAGGCTCTTCCTGTCCGAGTTCTTCTCGGGTCTCTGCGGTGACGTGGCCGAGGTGCTGACCACTCAAAGTGTCTCTGATGCTGTTGAGGCCATCGCCGCTGACATCCCGGACCTAGATAAGGCGAAGTACGGGCACAAGGAGGTGTCCGTGGAGGATCTCAACAGAGCCTTTGCAGAGATTGTACTGAAGAAGCTGAAAGAGATTCCTCTGCTTGAGAGCTTGGCAGCCTCTACCAACCTGCTTACTGCCGAACTGATTCGGGACAGCTCGGTGGATCGTGATCCGGAAATGGATGCGATTATTGCCGAGCTAAATGTGGCTCTGAAAAGAACCGAGGCCGAGAGCACAGTTGGTGGCGATTCGGGTAGAGAGGCTGAAGTGCTAGGAGATGTACCTCGAAACGAGGAGGAGGTCAGTTGATCGTCTCCTCGTTTTTTTTTTTTTTTTGTGTTGTTATAGTATGTACTTCGTCATCAATAGGATGGCGCGTTTTGCCAAAGTAATGAAATTTTGATTTCTTATTAGAAATTTGTTTCCATTTTTGTAGTCTTCTCCGACCTGTGGCAACTTATCGTCTTGTCTGCAAAAAATATCTCGACTTCAACATCAACTTGATGCAGCGAAGGTTGAGGTGTTGCACTGGAAAAGCAAGATAGGCCATATCGAGAACGAGGCCGAAGTAAAACGGCAGGCTGCTCAAATTCAATCGGATGGATTACAAGCTCAACTGATCGAACTTAATGAGAAGCACAGCAGGCTAAGGGTAAAAGTCAAGCGTATCGGAGAAGAGCTTCAGGAATACGAAACCATGATCCGCCGTAGCGGGAAGCCGACCATTACTGAGGTCTTGGTTGAAGTTGACCAAAAAAGAGAGTGGCTTCCACGTTTCAGGCACGATCATGGTGAGGACTCTTGGGAGTATCGGGGATTAGTTGACGAGCTAGTCAAAGCCATCAATTCGTATGATACTGTAAAAGCTCGTCGGCATAAACTGCTGCAATATTTAACTCCTGATACGAGCTCTTCAAGTTCGGGCAATTCGAGAACACTAGATGCAGCTTCTAGGGCTTTTTTGGAGGGTCCATGCGAGCAAACTCGAGTCCCCGCTCGAAATCCAGGTGTCAGAGTATCAGTAGGGCGAGGTCGAGCTCGAGGTTCTGTGTCGGGTAACCCAAATCGGAACCCTGCAGCTCGAGGCCGAGGTCGTGGCTTCTCTGCGCTTAGAGGCCGAGGTATTGCTCCTATTGATTATATTATGGGTTTGCCTTCACCTCCGCCTAGGAAGAATTTTGCCGATAGATGGTTCAATTGTAGCAAACCTTCGAGCTCAGTAGCACCTCCTTGATATAATCGTCCTTGTAACTATAATCATTCCTTATATGGAGTAATGAAATTGTGTTTTATATCATTGCCCCTTTTATTAAATAATAAAGTTTGGGCTTTTATACGGCTTACTTCATGGGAAGATGAAGTTTTACCTTATATGACCCACCTCATCCTTAGACGTAATTCGGTCCTTTATGATGAGGTGTTGGCCTTTATTCAATTACCTCGAAACGAGGAGGAGGTCTCGGCTTTGTTCGGCTCACCTCGTCAGATGACAAGGTTTCGGCCTTCGTTCGGCTCACCTCGTCAGATGACGAGGTTTCGGCCTTCGTTCGGCTCACCTCGTTAGATGATGAGGTTTCGGCCGTTGTTCGGCTCACCTCGTCAGATGACTAGGTTTTGGTCTTTGTTCGGCTCACCTCGTCAGATGACGAGGTTTCGGCCTTTGATAAACCCGTTCACGTCAAAAGACAAGGTAAGGGTTTTATAGTTCCTTGTTTGTCGAATTTATCGATAGGGGTGGTCCCCTTACGCGCGTTTATTTTTATCCGTGAAGGATATTGACTTACCCTCGTCAGGGTTTTAAGAACAAAGGCGAGATACTTTACATTAGTGGAAAGGAGACATGCAGAATGAAATATGCAAGACCGAAGTTTAAAGAACAAATGAACTTTATTGATAATAATAATAAATAAAAAAAAACAAAAAAACAAAAAAAAAAACAAAATTAAAGATAGAATAACAGGACGACCTGACTCAGGACCTATATGAACTAAACAACTCCAAATTTAATCCTTTCCACCTATGCAAAATACCTCTTTAAATGAGAAATATGCCATGTTCGGGGTATTGGCTCACCGGATAACTGGGCGAGCTTGTATGACCCTTTGCCGAGGACTTCTTCAACTCGATAAGGTCCTTCCCATGTGGCTTCCAATTTGCCAAGCCTTTCTACCTTACTGACCTCGTTATTTCGAAGTACGAGGTCGCCTACTTGGAATTGCTGATAATTCACTCTTCGGTAATAATACCGAGCTACTTGTTGCTTGTACTTTGCTTCCCTAATGTAGGCTAGGTCTCGCTTCTCTTCCAGTAGGTCTAGTCCAATCCGAAGTCCTTCTTCATTGGCTTCGGCGGAGAAGTTGAGCGTACGATGGCTCGGCAAGCCGATCTCTACCGGGATCACTGCTTCGGTTCCGTACACCAAACTGTAAGGTGTTTCACCGCTCGAGGTCCTGGGAGTTGTTCGGTACGACCATAGGACTTGGGGTAAATTTGCTGCCCAATCCCCTTTGGCTTTATCGAGGCGAGTTTTGAGTCCCTTAACAATTGTTCGGTTCGTGACTTCAGTCTGGCCGTTCACTTGAGGGTGACCTACCGAAGTGAATTTTTGCTGAATGTGGAGACCTTCACACCATTCCTTAAATGCTCTGTCTGTGAACTGTGTCCCGTTATCCGATACTAGAATGCGAGGTACACCGAAGCGGCAGACTATATTCTTCCAGACAAAGTTGAGGGCATTCTTGCTCGTGATTTTAGCCACGGGCTCGGCCTCAACCCACTTCGTAAAGTAGTCGATGGCTACGATGAGGAACTGAAGCTGTCCAGGAGCTTTGTCAAATGGTCCGACAATGTCTATTCCCCATTGCACGAACGGTCAGGGGCTTTGCATGCCTACGAAGTCGGTTTGAGGTAACCTCGGCACCGTCGCATGGATCTAGCACTTCGGACATTTTTTGACAATGTCGACTGCATCTTGAGACATTGTAGGCCAATAGTATCCCCACCTCATAACCTTTTTTGCTAGCGCTCGAGCTCCGATGTGACTCCCGCACGCTCCTTCGTGCACTTCTCTTAGTGCATAGTTTGCCTCATTTGGCCCGGCGCATCTTAAAAGGGGTTGGAGATACGACCTTCGATATAACACTCCTTGCTCTAAGGTGTACTTCGGGATTTTGCTTAGGAGTTTCTTTGCTTCGAGCTTGTCGCGGGGAAGTTCTCCCTCCTCTAAGTAGGCTCTGTAGGGAGTCATCCAGTTTGGTTCATCTTCCTGTACGAGGTTCAGTTCGGCTTCTTCAATGCTTCGAAGCGTGACTTCTTCTACAGGTGGATTTGTCGAAGATGATGGCAGTTTGCTTAAGGCGTCAGCTCGGTTATTTTCCCCTCTCGGAATACGCCGCAGCTCAAAGTATTCGAAGCCTTCTTGTAGACTTTTTGCCTTCTGCAAATACTTCTTCATTCTTTCTCTCCTGTGCCTCGTATCTGCCTAGCATGTGGCTCACTATGACTTAGGAGTCACTATGAACTTGAACCGCTCGGATATGCAAAGAATGAGCTAGGCGAAGTCCAGCAATTAACGCTTCGTACTCGACTTCATTATTCGTCGTTGGGAAGCTAAACCGAAGTGCATATGCTGTCTCCTTTCCATCCGGACTAATTAGCATGACTCCCGCTCCACTGCCTGTACGACCTGAAGCGCCATCTACGTAAACTTTCCAGCAGTCATGTGGGGGCTCCTTAGGATGCTCGGCTTCGTCTTTGTTTTGCGGGAGTTCGTCCTGTTTTGGTGCTTCGGAGAACTTAGCCTCTACCAGGAAATCTGCTAGGGCTTGTCCCTTTATTGCCTGCCGAGGACAGAAATTTATGTCATGCTCGCCGAGTTCGACAGCCCACTTAGCAATTCTACCCGATGCTTCAGGTTTTGTCAGGACTTGGCGAAGTGGCAGGTCGGTTAGAACTCGTATGGTGTGTGCGTGGAAATACGGTCTCAACCTTCTAGCGGCATTCACTAGTGCAAGGGCAACTTTTTCCAATGGTTGGTACCTCAGTCTCTGGTCCTTTCAGAGCTCGGCTAATGAAATAAACAGGAAGCTGCCGACATCCTTCCTCCCGAACTAGTACAGCACTTATAGCTTCATCCGAGGCTGCGAGGTATAGGGAGAGGACCTCTCCATCTTTCGGAACAGACAAAGTTGGGAGTCTGGCCAGGTATTTCTTCAGTTCTTCAAACGCCGATTTGTGCTCGTCCTTCCATTCGAAGTCGGGTGCCTTCTTGAGAATTTTGAAGAAAGGGAGCTGCTTTTCGGCGGCCTTAGATAAAAAACGACTTAACGCTGTCAAACAGCCAGTCAGTTGATGCACATCATGAATGGTTTTCGGGACCTTCATCTCTTGGACGGCTCGAACTTTAGAGGGGTTTGCCTTTAAACCTTCTTGCGAAACCCAGCACCCCAGGAATTTCCCTGATCGTACCATAAAAGTACATTTCTCAGGGTTTAGCTTCAGATTTACTTTCCGAAGTAGGTCAAAGACAACCTTTAGGTCGTTAACACAGGTCGCTGGTTCTCTGCTTTTGACGACGATGTCATCAACATAGACTTCAACACTCTTTCCAATGTGTTGTTCGAATATCTTGTCGACCATCCTTTGATAGGTTGCTCCCGCGTTTTTAAGCCCAAATGGCATCTTCTTATAGGCAAACACGCCGAAGTCCGTGATGAAAGCTGTCTTCGGCGCATCCTCTTCACTCATCAGTACTTGGTGATACCCCTTATATAGATCTAGAAAACTGAAGACCTTGTGACCGACTAGGGCTTCTACTTTTTTGTCTATGTTGGGCAAGGGATAGCAGTCCTTTGGACAATATTTGTTGAGGTCGGTATAGTCAATGCACATCCGCCAACCTCCTTGTTGTTTTTTGACCATGACCGGGTTGGCTATCCATGTCGGATATTTGACCTCGAACAAAATGTCGGCTTTTTGAAGCTGTTGCACCTCGTCATAAATGACTTGACTTCGTTCTGCCGAGAAGACTCGTTGCTTCTGTTTTACCGGCTTCACTTCGGGGTTGATATTCAGCCGGTGAGTGATGATGCTGGGCGCTACTCCGGTCATGTCGAGGGGAGTCCAAGCAAAAACATCTCTGTATTCCCGAAGAAGTTGGACGATCTGCCGGTGGAGTTCGGCACCTCCTGCAAAGCCTACTTTGACGACCTTAGATAGGTCGCCTTCGTAGAGTACTATGCTTTTCACCGGCTCATCTAATGCGGATTCTTGCTCCTGCCTCAACTCTTCGGGTAACTGTAATTGCTATGCTTGAGAGTGTTGGGGTGCCCCAGGTACCTCGAAGTGCAATCTGTATGCACTCTTTTGCCCTTTTTTGGTCACCTCGAACTATGATCACCCCTGTTTTTTGACGGGATTTTGATCGTTAAGTGGTATGGCGAACAGATCGCCTTGACCCCCACCAGCCAATCCCTTCCGAGTATAACATTATATGGAAAATCCGCTTTAACAACGAAGAAATTGATGACCTTAGTGGTTGATAAAGGGTGAATCCCCACTGTGACGGGTAGCTGTACGACCCCCTCCGTTTGCGTCTCCTGTTGGATGAAGCTCTTTAGCGGGACTGGTGCTGGTGCGAGCTGCGTCCTCTCCACTCCGAGCTGGTCGAAGCAACTCTTGAAGAGGGAGAACTTCCCCGGGATAGGAGTGTATAGTATTCTGTTGGTGAAAGGAGTAGAGATCTTACTGTAAACAGTAAATCTCCCTTCTCGGTAATCGTTGTCACGCCGAGGTGAAATAGTGCGTCGACGAGGTGGGGTGGAGCTACGCCGAGGTGGAAGTCTCTGATCTCCACGGGGTTCGTCATTAAACCTCCTTTGACGAATTGCGGCATCTCATGCTCCCACGATTTAGACGCTTTGGGAATTGTGTTGCTGCTGGGAATGGGGTGTGGCTCCACGTTCTTCATCTCGTTTCCCAGCTTTTAGTTGGTTGATGAATTGGAGGAATTCTAGGCCTTTATATGCGAGGAAATCTTTCACGGCATCTGCAAGTTCATGCGGCTGGAGATTTGGGACTTCCTCTTCTTCATGACCACTGTTGTGGCCTTCTCGGCTGGGATGGAGTGGATTGCCAAACTGATCCACCAAGATGTCTCCGACATGGCCATCTGGAGTTAGCGCACGCTCCTTCCCGGGGCGTCTGCGATTAGAGCTAGGCGACTGGCTAGAATTCCCACAGACGGCGCCAATGTTCGATCTTATTTTCGCAAGGTTGTTTAATGCACAACAAACCGAGAATTAATGAACATAAAAGGGAACACAAAAGATTTACGTGGTTCGATCTATTGTGATAGATCTACGTCCACGAAGCGAAAGTATGTATGGATTTTATTGAGAGTATGCGTATAGCTTGTACAAAAATTCTCCTCCTCTTTCCCTCTCTTCTAGACCCCTATTTATAGGTATTTACATGTGGAATTCGATTAGGATTACAAGTCTCTTCCTATTAGGACTCTTTGTCTTGATCTCCTCTTTATTGGATAAACACTGAGCTTCTATATCTCTTAGAACATGAATTGTAGTCAATGTAGGAGTTGCCTTGGTGTAGAAGTCTCTTTTAAGTTGGTTGGAGCTGACTGGGCCGAGCTTAAGTGGATCGGGGCCGAGCTGCATAGGGAATAGGGGCTTTAGTTGGGCCGAGCTGCGTTGGCCGAGCTTAACTGTCGAGGGCCAATTATATTGGGCTCGATGCTTGGGCCTAGTAGCTAGGCCATGTCCTATCAATATAGAAGGTGTGGTTGTTTCAAGCAAGCTTTGATTCTCTCTGCCAACAAAAGCGAAAAAAAAGAAGGGGCTTAGCCTTTTTAGAGAGAGAAAATTAATGGATAGTTAAATCCTTTACGGAATAGGAATTCAAATACAAGTCAATGCAAGTTATGCAACTGTTTATTTCCTTAATTACCGTAGTTGTTTTAATATTTTTTTATTTTAATTTCTATCACAAAAATTGTAAAGGGATGGGCCAGCCCAATAGATTAATTGGGTTTCTTCGGCCGGCCTTTCAGTTTCAGGCTCAGCCCATGGCCGCTTTAGCTTAGGTTAGAAGACCTCTATAGCTAGGTTAGAAAGAACACTCCTATAAGCTTAAGGTTAGAAAAGAAAAGAATAAGAATAAAGTTCCTTATTGAAAAAAACAAAAAAAAAAAAAAGAGAGAAAAGAAAAGAATAAGAGCATAAAGAAGTGTTTCTTTAGATATTTGGTAGAAACTTGGGTTCATTTGATAAAAAGGAGGTTGGATAAGGTGGAAGATGAAAAACTTCATACTTTGAAAGGAGAAAAAAGGGGATAAGGGTACTTGAATGCAAATTTAAGTCACTTAGCCTATAATTCCCTACCTTAACCAATGTCCCTACATTACAAGCTTAATAAAGACCTTTTTGATCCTAATTTGTGCATGCATTGTAGTATTAGAAACTTGAGTTGATAGGCAAGCCTATGGTTAAAGTTGTGTATTGCATGATTTCGATGAGTGATTACCTTGTTCCCTATATTGAGTGATCGAGTGATACACACACTTCTTGTGAGGTCTAGGGTTGAATGTGCTTGAGTGATTGAGTTCTAAGTTCGGAGAGTGAATGATTCTATGAATGCTTGGCTTGACTTGAGAATTTCCTTGAACAAAAATGGTTTTTGAGGTGATATGAGGCATCGAGGAACTCAAAATGCACATCCCATACGTGTTAAGTGTTTTGATTGTTCGTTTTATTGTTTGGGACGAACAATGGCTTAAGTTTGGGGGAGTGATTAACATGTATTTTATGTGCATGTCAAGTGTATTTTGCATGTATTTGAGTCTCGATTTATGTGCTTAAATGTTAGAAATGCTAGGGTTTCTTAACTTGTAGCATACTTTATACTTTTTTCATTTTCTATCGGTTTTCGATCTATTTTTGTAAGAATTTCAAAGAGCATTCATGTGGCTAAGGATCGAAGGCCGGAAATGAGGAAGAATCAAGCTTAATTAGAGTGAAACTTGTGTTTGAAAATGTGGAATTTCAAGTTATATAGCTAGTGTTTTACTTGTTTGATTTTATTTATGATTTCCTCGTTCTACTCGAGTTTCTTTATGCTTTTTGCAGGAATAATGAAGAACTTATTTGGCCAATTGAACTATTTCATGTCGAAGAGGAGTTCGTTAGAAATCCATAGCAAAAAGCGGATCGAGAATCGGAGTTCGGACGAGAGAGAACGAGAAAAAATGGCGAAGTTGCGCAAAAGAAGGAAAACCGGCGGGTTGGCCGGCGGTTTGCCAAACCGCCGGGAATCTTCATCAAACCGCCGGTTCTCCACCTCATTCTTCAGCAAAGATGGCGGTCTGCGGTTGCCAGACCGCCGGCTCCCCTTCCCACAGACCGCCGGTTCGGCGAGAATTACGCCTATTGACCGAGTTTGGCTCGTCCAAACTCGGTCCACTCGTCCAACTCGGTTTTTGATGTATTTAACCCCTAAATTCACCCCATTTGGATATCTTTTCATACTTTTACATTCCAAGAACTCTAATTAGATTTTATACTTTCCTCTTTAGTATTTTCATGATTGCTTGAGCTACACTTGTTAGAATTTAACTTCAAGCATAGATTCTTCTTCCTTATTTAATTCTCTTTCTTTTACTTATGATTTCATCTATTTTTCATGGTTTAATTTCTTCAATTATGTCTAGCTAAATTTCCCTTTGGTTCCAATATATGAAGATATGATCTAGAAAACTAGGTTTTTGGATTTTGTTGTTGGATTTACCTTCTAATTTATATGTCTTGTGATTTGGGTCTTGAATATTATTGCATGATTGATTGGCCATCATTGAGTGCATACAAGGTGTTTGGTTCAATGCTTAGGAGGCTTTAATTCATAATACTTGGCATCAAATCACACCATATTAGTAATTCTTGCTAGTAGGAGCTTCTAGATAATTAATTGAGCTATTTGGAGTTAATTTATGCATCTTGAGACCTAGCGGAGATAAATGTCATAGGTTAATCCACTAGTATTGATTGCTTCGAGAGAAGAATTGATGTTTACTATATATAGAACTCTCATATAAATTAGATTAGAATGGTTAATCCATGCAAATCCTTAAACCTAGGCTTCTAGTGATTATTGGATTATATTTGGAACCAAACTATTTCCTATTGATTTTTAATCGCTTGTTATTAGTTCTTGATAGTTGCTTACTTTTCATTGTTATTTAGTTTATTTGATCATTGAAAGGAAAAACCCAAAATCATGTTATTTTGTAGCTTGGATAGTAGTTAAACAGTTAGATTACTAGTTGAAACTTTTACGCCATACCATTCCATGTGGATTCGACTCGATTATACACACCGATTATCATTGCATCCTCTCACCCTAAAAAGTGAAAGCGATCAATGTACTTCTATTATAAATTATAAAACCGATCGGAAATTAAAAAATCAAAGAAAATTTGCTTTATACAAATCAACCAAATTAACTTATTCATATTAATATGTTTTGAATTTGGTTTTCGGTTTTTAGAATTACATGCTCACCTCTAATCACATATTCGCATGTCTGTTTCCCTTAAAAAAGTAAGTAAACAGTGAATACTCATATTGGATTGAATCGAGAAGATAATATTGCTGTTATAATGTGTGTGTCGTTATTCATTATAATTCATATACTTTTTTTATTTATTTATAAAGTTTGTGTTTTTTTCTATAATTCATAATTATGATAGGAACAATTATCTGTGTTGTGATATAATGTTAAAGGGGAATTCATGATTACATTAATTAAATAAATAATTTGTTTAAATTCTAAAATCTTATTATATCATTACCGAAAAAGATGTTGTCTTTAGCATAGTCAGCAAACTCATAAATCAAAACTATAAAGCATGATCAATCAGGGAGTTATTGATTTGAGTACCGTCTGTCAGAAGATTCCAAGATGTTTCAGGAAGTTCAACGCATTAGAAATTCCAAAGCGCCTTAGCAGACTCTCTCTCTCTCTCTCTCTCTTAGATAGAAGAGCAGGAAGACTCTAACGACTTTAGCCAAATTGTGAAGAATGACAAGATTGATCAAATCAGTGTGGGCGAATCGTGGTTAGAAATAAAATAATTCAATATATATATGTGAATTTAGGGTTTCTTAGGGGATTATCGTTGACTTTCAATTCAATCTTAAATCAAGATCATTCATTTGTGCTTTCATTAAGAGATTTTAGAATTATATCATTTTATACATGTATTGAATATTTATCTTTTTATTGTTTTTATTTCATTTGCTTAAATAGTGTGAGATTAATTACTACTATCTTGATAAGTTATATGTTGGTGGAAGAATTCGGAACCATGCAGAGAAGAGGTGGCGCACTAGGATTTTTGCATTATGATATTTGATGAAAATTTGTTTTGAATTTTTTTTGACTATCGATCGAGTTGTGATCAAATTGCAAAAGGAAATTCTCTTTTGAATTATTTTTCAATGACAGCGGTTTAAGAAAATACAAGCTTGAGAAAAAAATCACGTTGAATTTGTGTGTCTTTTAGAATTGTTTAGAGTGTGTTATTGAAGAAATTATTATTGCAAACTGGCATCCAAATTTTATGCTTTGATAAATAAAATGTAAAAGTTTGTTTGTTCCGTAAACCAAGCTCATGTTGCAAGACAACGACACCAATTTTATAAAATTTTGAGTATCTTAGAATCAAAGTCAAATCAAGCATATCGTCATAAAGATAAATATTAGCAGATTTTGAGTGGTTTGGAAGTCTAGAGGTTATACAATCAGGATTATAAAGTCAAACTCATTAGAACTGTTCAAATGGATTATGTCGCATAGTATTAGTTTCAATTTGAAAAGATACATAGTAACGTAACTGAAATATGTATGAGCCAATACTGATTTCTTTGTATATTTCATATCAAAACTTCGTATCCGCAAGGGACTGTAGCATGACCTTGGAAACTAAAAGTGACATTCACATTGACAAGAATATGACATAAGTCAAGGTAAGTCTCAAACTGTAAATAAGAAGCTAAAGAACCAAGCAAAATGATGTACTTCGTCAAGCCAACATAATAACCACCTTTTTTTAGGATTGAACAAGTGATATAATTTCATCTCATCTAGAAGTTCAACTTGTAGAGAGATATTGAATTTATTCATTTATTTTATAAATTTTCGATACCCCCTTACTTGTGGGCTTGATTTTCAACTATTCCCTTTAGGAAGGGAGAAGGCCCAACAAATGTATAGTTTTTAATATGAGTGAAGTTGTTTTCAGTGGGATTTGAACACATGACTCTAATACTATGATAGAAATTCATCTCGTGTAAAATTATAGCTCAAACATATAGACCCGTGTGAAATTTATCCATTTATATTATAATTCCCAATACTAAGGATGACACATATTGTCTTCAAATACAAATAGAAGGTAAGTTGTGTCTATGAAATTTCATCAGGTTGATCAAGTTAAAAAACTAGTTGTCGGGCAAGTTGTGTTCCACTAAATAAATTCTTAGTTGTCGGGCAAGTAGAAAGGGGGTAATACTTTGAGATAACTTATATAGGCTAAAACTTCCTACAAGATGAAGACGCAAGTTTAATTTTTACTATAATTTTTTGAAAATAGTTTTGCAAGAATTTCATTTCATACAAGGCGTGCTAAAATTTTTACCAAAAGTCTGTTGATCTCCACCTTGAGGACAAGGTGGGTCTGAATCCGAAAGTCGTAAATAACATAAATGGATGTGAACTCTCTGATACAACCAACCATGAAGAAAAAACTTAAGTAGTTTTTTTTTATTATTTTAGTTAATTAATTGAGTCATGTTATTTGTATTACTGGTTTGGGCTTATTGTTGAGCCCGATTATGCATATTATGCGTAGGAGTCTTAGTTATTATAAATAGTTACAAACTCTCGTTATTTTATATTCAAGTTAAATACTACTTCCTCTGTCCCGCCGGAATGGCCTTATTTCTTGAATATATGTGAGAAATAAAATATATAAAAAAATAAGGTTATTTCAGCGGGACATATGGAGTATTATTTAGAATACCTTAGGATTTTGTTTAGGGTTTGAGTGATGGTGGATATTAGGGTCTTTCACAAGCTTATCATTAATTATCTTTACGATTCTGCCGCATGATTGTTTTATTAGTGCTTTCATCTAGAGCTCACCATTGAAGAGATCTATATGGAGGTATCAAATTTATCTTTACTTTTTTATCAAAACGAAAAAAAAGTTGGAGTGATTTGTTTGGGTTCGTGTTTTTTTAATTTATTAGCTTTTGGGAATGAGATTGGATTGATGTATTTATTGCATTCATTGTGTTCTTACATGAGGAGTAGAGCTGTTAAGTTATCCATTTGACTTTTCCTGATTTTTGTACGGCTAGGTATTCAATCTTAGTTGAGGTTTAATATAATGGATTGTGCGCGCAAATAAAGATTGAAAATCATCTTCAGTTTATTTTGGTGTGAGCAATTTGGATCATTGTAGCTTTTGATTGCTATAGGGGGTTGTGATCCTTGGGTATGAATTTTGTTAGGAAAAAAAATGGAAAATAAACAATAAAAGAAAGAAATAGAAGAATTAGTAATTGACTATTATCATTTATTTACTTTTTTTTTCATTCTTAATTAATAATTTATTGTATATTTAATAGTTGTAAATTACCAATTATATCTATTATATCGTGTACAAAATTTCAAACATCTATTTTAATAAAATTATTTTAAAATTGAATACACGTGCAACGCACATGATCTCTGCTAGTTAAGAAGTAAAAAGTTGTAAGTACGGCGTGTATGCGAAGTGAAACATATAGTATATGTCAAATAATGTATGTGAATTCATATAGTATACTGCATAATTTAGCGTCCGTATAAGTTTAGTTGCAAGCAAAGATTAAGACGTGATAACTGAAGTATTACTAAAATTAAAATATTGCTGGGCTAATTAACATTCATGATTAAGAAAAAGTCCTCATTGAATTAATGAATTCTAGTTAAATTAATAATTGTATAATTAAACAAAATTACATCAGTCAGTCCCATTCAACTAGACATTTTCTAATATTTTAACTAGACCACTTTCTTGAATATATGTGACTGTAAAAATAATAGAAAATGGTCTAGTTGAATGGGAAAAAGGGAGTAATATATTAAAATTTTGAAGAAATGCATATAATTAAAAATAACAATTGATTTTTTATTATTTTATTATTTTTATTTTTTATTATTATTTCCTACCTTCCGTGAATTTGCGAGTTATTAGTGTGAACTGTGAAGGATGGAACCCATAATGACGGAAGCAGTCTATAAATTGCCTCTGGCCGTCCACACACACTGAGAACTGAGAGAGAGAGAGAGAGAGAGAGAGCAAAAAAAATGATAAGCATGTCGGAAATTGCGACCCAAATGGGGAAAGCAGTGGCCACTCTAACGGCTGTGGCCACCCAAACGGGGAAAGCAGCGGCGGGCCTCACGGTGATCTTCGCCATGATCCAAAGTTACTTCCCTTGCGAACTCCGAGTCGTCCTCATGGATTGCTATGAAAAATTCGTCAATTTTGTCTACCCCTACATCCAGATCACCTTCTACGAGTTTCAGGGCGACAACTTCCGCCGCAGCAAGGCCTACGCCGCCATCGAGCGCTACCTCAACGCCAACGCCACCACCCAGGCCAAGCGCCTCCAGGCCAACGTCTTCGACGACACCGACGCCGTCATCCTCTCCGTCGCCAAGAACGAGGAGGTCACCGACGTATTCAACGGTATCAAGCTCTGGTGGACCTCCAGCGAGGACGACCCCAGAAAGCAGTCCATCTCGGTCTGGCCTAGGATGGACGAGAAGCGTTATTTCAGGCTTACCTTCTATCGGAAACACCGTTGCCACGCCACCGGAGAATATCTGAAGCACGTCATGGAGCGTGCGAAGGCCATCACCGTGGAGGAGCGACAGAGGAAGCTCTGCTCTAACAAGGCCGATGACGACGGTGGCGCCAGGTCCCGCTTCGGCGGCGGCGGCCCCTGGAGCCAGGTGGTGTTCGAGCACCCCGCCACCTTCTCTACTCTCGCGATGGACCCAATCAGGAAGGAGCAGATCATGAAGGACTTGCTCTACTTCTCGAAATCGGAGGAATACTATAAGAAGGTAGGGAAGGCATGGAAGCGGGGTTATCTCCTCCATGGCCCACCGGGAACCGGCAAGTCAACGATGATCGCAGCCATGGCTAATCTGCTTCAGTACGACGTGTACGACCTCGAGCTCACTGCGGTGAAAAGCAACACCGAGCTCCGGAAACTGCTGATCAACACCACCAGCAAGTCTATCATCGTGATCGAGGACATCGACTGCTCCCTCGACGTGACGGCCGAGAGGGAGGAAGAGGAGGAGGAGGAGGAGGAGGAGGAGAAGGAAGAAAAGGCAGAGGAGGAGAAGGATAAGAAAGACAAGAAGAAAGAGGAGGAGAAGAAGCGCGGCCACGTCACCCTCTCCGGGCTTCTGAACACCGTGGACGGGCTGTGGTCGGCGTGTCCCGGCGAGAGAATCATAGTGTTCACGACCAACCATGTGGAAAAGCTGGACAAAGCTCTGATTCGAAGAGGGAGAATGGATGAGCACATAGAGATGTCCTATTGTAGGTTCGAAGCGTTTAAGGTACTAGCTAAGAACTATCTGGACACTGAGTGGCATGATCTGTTCCCGATGATTAAGCAGCTGCTGGTGGAGACGGAGATGACGCCAGCCGACGTGGCCGACAAACTGATGCGGAAATCGGATACGGAGAATGCAGATAGTAATTTGATGAGGTTGATCGGAGCCTTGGAGGACGCCAGGCGGAAAGCGGAGGAAGAAGCTGAGAAGAAAAGGGCTGGGGAATTTGCTGAAGACAAGAGTATAATTAATGAGGTCGGAGATCGAGGTGTTGATAATGGAGTGCATCAAAATGGTGAAACATTTAAATGATCTTTAGTTATTTTTGTGTTTGTGATGGCTAGACTATTATGTACCTATGTTTCTTATCAATCCGTTCCTAATATAATCTAAGGATTTATGCGATTCATCACAATGATTCATCATACATTAATTATGTATAGATAACATTTTGATTAATCAATTCTGCCATTGCCCTCAAACTAGAGAAGAATTTCACTTAAATCATTTGTAGATATATCTACGACTTCAAGATGGGGCCAACTGTTGTTACATGTCACTTCTCCTAGATTCATGTACTAGTGCGACCTAATTAATACAATTTTTAAGATCATTTGTATGTTGCAATCGAGAGAGAAAAATTATCTAGGATGCAATCACTCGTGTTAAGGGCCGTCAAACGAGCCAAGCTACTCGAAATTCGTTAACAAACGAGAAAATTGCATAAGCTTGAAATCGAGCTTGATAAAGTTAGCCTTGAGATGTCTAACTCGATAGGCTCTTTAACACTATAGAGTCTACTAATACTTTATTCCAAGTGTGGAGTTGTGTAAGATGCAATGGAAATTTCTTATTAAAAATATTCCAAGAGTTGTATTCCAAGTATAGAGTTGTGTAAGATGCAGTGAAAATTTCTTTACTAATCTTTTATTTAAATGTTATATTCCAAGTGTGGAGTTATGTAAGATGTATGTAAATTTCTCTATTAACCTTTTTATTTTAAGAGTTGTATTCCAAGTGTGGAGTTTGTGTAAGATGCAGTGGAAACTTCTCTATTAATCTATTTTTCTAAGAGTTGTATTTTAAGTGTGGAGTTGTGTAAGATGCAGTGGAAACTTCTCTATTAATCTATTTTTCTAATAGTTGTAAGTTAAGTGTGGAGTTGTGTAAGATGCGGTGGAAACTTAATTCTCTATTAATCTATTTTTCTAAGAGTTGTATTTTAAGTGTAGAGTTGTGTAAGATGCAGTAGAAACTTCTCTATTAATCTATTTTTCTAAGAGTTGTATCCGAAGTGTGGAGTTTGTGTAAGATGCAGTGGAAACTTCTCTATTAAGAGTTGTATTTTAAGTGTGGAGTTGTGTAAGATGCAGTGGAAACTTCTCTATTAATCTATTTTTCAAAGAGTTGTATTTTAAATGTGGAGATGTGTAAGATGCAGTGGAAACTTCTCTATTAATTGATTTTTCTAAGAGTTGTATCCGAAGTGTGGAGTTGTGTATGATGCACTTCTCTATTAATCTATTTTTCTAAGAGTTGTATCTAAAGTGTGGAGTTTGTGTAAGATGCAGTGGAAACTTCTCTATTAATGTATTTTTCTAAGAGTTGTATTTTAAGTGTGGAGTTGTGTAAGATGTGCAGTGGAAACTTCTCTATTAATCTATTTTTCTAAGAGTTGTATCCAAAGTGTGGAGTTTGTGTAAGATGCAGTGGAAACTTCTCTATTAATCTATTTTTCTAAGAGTTGTATTCCAAGTGTGGAATTTGTGTAAGATGCAGTGGAAACTTCTCTATTAATCTATTTTTTTAAGAGTTGTATTCCAAGTGTGTAGTTGTCAATTGTGGGTTGGCTCGGTAGATTGGCAGGTTATCCGAATTTGTTTATATATAACACTCATATGTAATCCTAAATGGCTCGAAATAGTTCGGTGTATTTGAAAGTTATGTTTGAAGCCTGAAGACAAACCATCCGTAGTCAATCAAATCTTTAAAAATAAAGTCGGACTAGCTGATGAAAGATATACGACATAATAAAATATTTAGAACGGTCAGTGTAAGTATATTTAATTTTTTCCCAATATACTTTTGTCGTATTTTTCTAAGAAAATGTCAATTGTTGAGATGATAAAACAAATTGAGTTTTATAAAAATTTCATCTTCTTACATATTTGTCTCTTAATAATGTACTAGCAATAAGAACGTGTGTTGCACGTGCAACCTCTATATTAACCTAATTTAATTCATACAAATGATCTATGATCATAACAAATAATAAAAATTAATCCAAGCTTATGATAGAAAGGCACATACTAAAATTAAAAGGTATACATAAAAAAGTTGCTCTCAGCCTCTCACCTAATACAAGCTCAACAATCCAAAAGATTTCTACCATGTATCGTTTAACAGTTATCAGTATACAACATTTATCACACAAAATAGAGGGCCTAGTTTCTTATGGATTGTCATCCATTATGTGCAATAGCAACAATAATAAAACCACTTTTTAAAATGAACCAATTCCTCCAACAGTTTTCTACATTCACCTTTGATGTTCACATATCAAAGATCTTGATTGAGTGTCATTTACAATAATATTTTTAGTATATAGTTTTATTAGTGTCTGATATATATCATGTCATCTATTTCCGAGTTGCATGTCAGAAACACCATTGTCAATTCAATGGTCGATAGTTGTACTCTTATTCAAATTGAATTTATGCCCGCATCAGTTGTTCAGTGTGATTAGAAATGTAGTGTATTTCCCTATTAACATGTTCCTTCCAAATGGCGAATAGTAGAAAAAATATAATAAGTCATCTTAGAACATGATACGTTCTTTGCTTTCTTACAGCCTTTTGATAATCTTTTCTCTTATGATCAAAAGTCCTTTATCACAATCCATTTTCTTTAAGATTTCAAAGAAACATAAATAAGCTTACTAAAAGGGTAGAATTAATTCAATTTTAAACGAGTTTATAAAACGACAAAATTATATATTGATCATAGAAGAAATTTGCCTGAACCATGAGAACAAATACTATAATGAAAAAAAAATTAATGAGTGCACTTCAACTTTATTTTACTTTTTGTAGTAATATTCAGTATTTTTATTATACATTTTGAACAATTTCCCACATTTCATACATGTTTTTAAGTGCATGTTTGCATTGATATCCATATTCAAACCGCATACCTAAACACAATTTAAGGTCTTTATGCTCACATCTAGGGTCATATCTAACCTTCTCACTTCTTCTCCTTGGAACCAGGTCATTATCATATTCATAGTTGAATCAGAGTTCATCTCCTCATCAAAATTACTCCCTCCGTCCCTGCGGCAATTGTCCGGTAGGGAAATGTCACAATAGCCAATACAATGTAGAATATGTGGTTGTAATTAATTCTGAGGAGAGAGAGTTAATTGTAGCCACTCATTTTTTATCATTTTAGGAAACTGGACAATTAAATGGGACGTCCAAATAAGGAAACAAAGACAATTGTCGTGGGACGGAGGGAGTAGTATAATCAGAAAGCATCTCTTCTCTGTCCTCACTGTAAACCACAAAACTACCTTCAGCTTCAAACTCAACAATATCACTAAATGTTTTGCCTCAGAAGTATCAACTACATTCTCTTGCCTCATGTTTTGCCTATAGCTTCTTGGTACTCCTCATCACCACTACCTAATTCATCATCATCAAGACTGTCATCAGTCTCAATTGCATCATCATCCGCATCTGAATCATGCCAGGAAATGTCAGAATAGTCAGAGTCTTCATTCTCACTACCATTCTTCTCAATCACTCTTTTTTTTCACTCACCTTCACTTTTCCTTTATCTTTCTGAACTTGCAACTTCCCCTTACCCTCTTTTCTTACCACTAATTTGATTATTGTCCCCTTACCCTTAGTTATTGTTGCAGTATCACTACCCTTTTCCACCTAATTTTCCCTTAATTATTGTACCATTAGTTATTGTTGAAGTATCACTACCCTTGGAAGTTTCACACCCTTTTTCACCTAATTTTTCCCTTACCCTTATTCTGACTTCCAAGCCTTGCACTCGCAATACCCTCCCTTTTCCTCTCTGACCTTCATTCTGTGAGCTATCATCCTCTGTCTCACCATCTATCACACCTTCATCTACAAAGATACTTAAAGACTTAACCTTTTTACTCAAATGCTTGGTCATTCCTATCGGAGGCACACTCCTATGCGGCCAGTGGCACGATGCGGCCCAACCGCAAGCCAATCTAACAGGCCTACAACTAAAAACAATACAAGTAATGGATTGGGCCAAGTAATTTATTAGCTTTCAAGGCCTGACCACACTATGCGGCCGGCCTCATGCAAGTCTTTGTCTTCCTATCGCATCATTATCATCTTTCAAATCCAAAAACGAAAGAGTTTCGGGGACTTTATATGTGATACATTTCCATTTATGATACCCTAGTTGCTTAACCTCATCTTCAACCTCAAAATATCTAAACTTATCCACGTCATACCCATCTACCATATCATATCTACCCTCAGAATAAAATCTAACCCGTTCAATATGTGTAACATTGCCCCCATGATGAAAGTATAACGCAAATGAACCACTGCATAGAAAAAAAAAATCAAGAAAAAACCCCAATTTCAATGAAAAACACTAATTTCAACCGGAAGGCACAAGAAAATCAATTGTCCAATCCACCTAGATCACCAATGTATACAAAAAAAATATTAATGAAAGAATACGTAGTCCCAGTCCATCGTCGCTGCTCTGACAAGAGTTGCATAATAAGTGAAAAATCGCTGCCGTCGCCTCTCACCTGTCGCAACTCGCCTCTCAACAACTGTCTACCCATTAGCTTCAAAGTTCACGGAGGAATCACCTCATAGAAGAACCCTAAATGAAACCTAAATGAATTCAACATGAAAATGGCAAAGTTCAATCGAGATTCCCGACTTTGCAATAATCGAACGTCATCGTTTATGGCATTGTAGAAAAACAACGCCGTTTTGGTATTAAAGAGCGTCGTTTCATTTACACACCAACAGAGCAAATTAAATGAATTAAGTTATCCACATCATACTTTAACTCGCCGGAGCTGAATTTTTATGAAAAATCGGACAGAAAGCAAATGTCGTGTATTTTTCCGAATTTTTCAAAAGTTGTGGAAAAAACAGAAGTTGGCTGAAAAGGTTGTGTATTTTCGCGGCATTAACCCTACAAAAAATTAAAACTACATGACATAGTTTACCCCACACGTCGCACGGGTGTGAAACTAGTGTAATGTAGTAGGAGTGATTAATAAATTCTACGAAAACATATCTGAACCCTACTACAAAAATATTTTCTTAAAATTGTCACATCAGCATCAACGGTAGACAGCCGGCCCACTAGGGCAAGTGTTCGTTTTTCTTATAGTAGTAGTACAGTGTATCCTAAAACGCCAGAACTTTTCTTTATTACAGTAATATGAAGTTTTAAATTAACAGTCAAACCATTATTGAAACCGGTATGGTATGACGTTGACAACTCTCCTATATTAGTAGTTTATCCATTAGTATACAAGTTAAATTACCACCATGATGCAATAGGGGGTCGATATCAAATTTTTGTATACTACATCACTAACTTGTTATACCGTACAAGGAGGAAGCTACCTTTTTAACCAAGATTGTTCTTATTGGACAAGAGTAGGGCCAATGATCAAGACTGTTATTTCCAATAAACAACTTCTAGACTGGCCAGCTGTAGTAAGAAATAGAAAAACACCAGTTTTGTATATTATGAGAAAGCGTCTTCTCATAACGTAGAGAGGCTGCCAAATTTTCTTCGTCCATTTTCACACTTCATCACAAGTATTCTTAATGTCGTATATATGAAAAGAGAAAGCAAATGATCTATCTTATTCCTAAGTGGCTTACTAGCTCGTAAGGCGTACTAGTAAAAGATGTGGATTATTACATGGCATGTCATATTAATCTCATGTTTGGTTCAAATTTTTTTGGGTATGGAAAGGGAATTAAGTAATTGATTCCATTACATATTGTTTGGTTTGAGTAATAGGTTATCTATTTTCCTTACTTGTGGTAACTCAATCCATTACATTATTACCCCTCAAGAAGGAGGGGAAACAAGGAGAAAGGGAACCCCCTACAAGTGACTTCCTTTCTACTATTGAACCAAACACTCAATAAAGTAACCATTATCATTACCATTCCCTTGCTTGACTTGATTTTATTCCGTTTCCGTTACCCAACTTAAACCAAATGAGCACTTAATGAAGATGGATATATACATGGCGTATTGAAAGACCTAATAAATTATAGGTATGGCGTGTGGGATAGAGATTCTCTTGTCTCAATTATTATATATCAATTGTTTACCCAATTGTTTACCAAAATCGATTTTTTTATTTTATTTTATTTTCTAGCTTCTATTTGGATGAGTTTGATTTAACACTAATTAATAAGGACTCATTAATATATATTTATGGTATATAATTATCTCTTTAATTTTATTTTTTAACTAGTAAAATTAAAATTAAATTCTAAAAAATAAATAATAAACCTTAATAAGTAACATTAAGCTATACCGAAATTGAAAAAAAATAAGTGCTTAAAAGTAAAAAATAAAAATAAAAAAATGTATAAATTGAGATCGAGTACTGCATCAGTCTTTGGTACTCCAATGAATTTTTTGATATGAGAGCACAGCCAATGAATTCTATAAATTGACTGAGACGAGCTAGGGAGAGAGCTGCTAAAAGCGAAGAATGATGAGCATGACTGTAATCGCGACCCAAATGGGGAAAGCGGTGGCCACTCTGACGGCTATGGCGACCCAAACGGGAAAAGCGGCGGCAGGCCTCACGGTCATCTTCGCCATGTTCCAAAACTACTTCCCCTGCGAACTCCGCCTCCTACTCATGGATTGTTATGAAAAATTCGTCAATTTTGTATACCCTTACATCCAGATCACCTTCTACGAGTTTCAGGGCGAATACTTCAGCCGGAGCAAAGCCTACGCCACCATCGAGCGCTACCTCAACGCCAGCGCCACCAGCCAGGCCAAGCGCCTTTTGGCCAACGTCTTCGACGACACCGACGCAGTCGTCCTCTCCGTCGCCAAGAACGAGGAGGTCACCGACGTATTCGACGGCATCAAGCTCTGGTGGACCTCCAGCGAGGATGACCCTAGAAAGCAGTCCATCTCCTTCTGGCCGAGGGAGGAAGAGAAGCGCTACTTCCGGCTCACCTTCTACCGGAAACACCGCTGCCGCGTCACCGGCGAATATCTGAAGCATGTCCTGGAGCGCGGGAAGGCCATCGCCGTGGAGGAGCGACAGAGGAAGCTCCTGACCAACAAGGCCAACGGCGACAGCGGCGGAGGCGGCGGGTGTGGCGTCGGCGGCGACAGCCTCTGGAGCCAGGTGGTGTTCGAGCACCCCGCCACTTTCTCCACTCTGGCGATGGACCCAATAAGGAAGGAGCAGATCATGAAGGACTTGCTCTACTTCTCGAAATCGGAGGAATACTATAAGAAGGTAGGGAAGGCATGGAAGCGGGGTTATCTCCTCCATGGCCCACCGGGAACCGGCAAGTCAACGATGATCGCAGCCATGGCTAATCTGTTGCAGTACGACGTGTACGACCTCGAGCTCACTGCGGTGAAAAGCAACACGGAGCTTCGGAAACTGCTGATCAACACCACCAGCAAGTCGATCATCGTGATTGAGGACATCGACTGCTCGCTCGACGTCACCGCCAAGAGGGAGGAGAAGAAGAAGGAAGAAGAAGAACCGGAGAAGAAGAAGAAGAAGAAGAAGAAAAAAGAGGAGAAGAAGAAGAAGCGGGGCCACGTCACCCTCTCCGGGATTCTAAACACCGTTGATGGACTGTGGTCGGCGTGTCCCGGCGAGAGAATCATAGTGTTCACGACCAACCATGTAGAGAAGCTGGACAAAGCCCTGATTCGAAGAGGGAGAATGGATGAGCAAATAGAGATGTCCTACTGTAGGTTCGAAGCCTTTAAGGTACTGGCTAAAAACTATTTGGAGACTGAATGGCATGATCTGTTCCCGATGATTAAGCAGTTGTTGGTGGAGACGGAGATGACGCCGGCCGACGTGGCCGACAAGCTGATGCGGAAATCGGACACGGAGAATGCCGACAGTAATCTGATGAGATTGATCGGAGCGTTGGAGGAGGCCAAGGAAGAAGCCAAGCGGAAAGCAGAGGAAGAAGCTGCGAAGAAAAGGGCTGCGGAATTTGCTAAACAAGAGCGAGAGAAGAAGGAGATGACTCGAGTGAAGTGCGAGAATAGTAATGAGAGTAGTGAATCTAGTGAACTGGACAGTGGAGTGAATCAAAATCGGAAACGTCGATTTGATGATATTTAGTCCATGTTTGGTTCAAGTTTTTTTTTTTTTTTTTTTTTTTTTTTTTTTTTTAAGGAAATCAAGTAATTGACTAATTCATTACTTTTTGTTTGATTTGATTAATAGGTTATCTATTTCTCTTACTAAGGGTAATTCAATCCCCAAATTGTTACCCTTAAGAAGAAGAAGGGGAAACAAGGAGAAAGAAAATCCCCTCACTAGTGACTCATTTCTACTATTGAATTAAACACTCAATAAAAATAACCAGTATTATTACCATTACCTTACTTGACTTGATTCCATTACATTTTCGTTACCCAACTTGAACCAAATGAGCACTTAATTGTTTTGTGTTTGTGTGTTTTGACAAGTGATGTTTGTTCACTTTCATCCAAACCATTTTTGAGCATTTTGCTGGGAACGGAGTTTGAGCTTGTGTTCATAATTACTACCTCTGTCTCATTTAAGTAGGGACGGTTTCTGTAGATACAAGAATCAAGAGAGTGGAGATTATGTGGCCATAATTAATTCTGAGGAGAGAGAGTTAATTGTAGCCAAGTATTCTTTGTCATTTAAGGAAACAGGTCTATTAGTTGAGACGGACCGAAACGGAATACATGTCTACTTAAATGAGACGGAGGTAGTAAGTGCTAAAATGCCAGATGTATATGTGTATACAAAATACTATATATATATGGAACAGTTTACATGAAAAAAGATTGCAAATGAGAATTACGGTAGACTTTGTTGATATGCTGGTGTGATGTGCAAAGAAAATACTTGGAACAATTTACACGAAAGAAAGACAAAATTAACTTGCGCTTGCCATTTTTTTATGCTCATTATTAATGTAACGACCAGACTTTCGGATTGACAGCTGACTCTACATATCTACAATGTGAATTTTTTCAGTGAATCCAATAAATTGGTTGTTGCTAAGATCGAATTTCGACAATGAAGTGATGCCAAAGAGAGAGCGAGGAATGTTACCGGAGAATGAATTTTCCCCCAAATCTAAATATACGAGATTGGAAAGACCTTCAAACAAAGTGGAAGAAAGCGATCCTATAAAGAAGTTACCCCCAAATTGACATATACTAGCTCAGTTAGGTTAACGAAGGTAGATGGAATCGTAGATGAAATTGGTCCTGTGAATTTTGAGTAAGATAGGTCTATCTTAGATAAAGCACTGAGATTAATTGCTAATTGAACTTGGTATTAGCCCTAAGAAATTGGTCTCCCTTAACACTATAGTTTTAACTCTTAAGAGACCCAACTCGAGTAAATCATGGCATGCTTCCGGTGAGTAAAATGGTTGTAAGATAAATTTAGATTCTGCAAAGTAGGTGTCTGGAAACGAATTACGAACCATTCATACCACATTTATGAAAAACAACTTTTGAAGTACAAAAATAAAAATAAAAATAGAAACTACTAAAATGTAAAGCTACTCCTTCTATCCAACGAAAAGTAAAACGTTTCTGAAATATATAAAATAATGAAACGTCTCACTTTTACTAGGACATAGGGAGTACTATAATAGAAAAATAAATAAATAAAGACAAAATTAAAAAAAAACTAAAAAAAAAACTAAAGGAAATAAATAAAAAATGAATATAAAAATGAAAAGCAATTGAAATGTAGCCCGCCAAAACTTTAGAGTCCAAATAAGAGCCTAGTCTCTTAAATTTGGGCTTTCAATGGTAAAAATTTATAGAGTCTGGCTTTTAATTTTGTCACATGGCCCTAATAAATTTATTACCAAAAAAGGGAAAAGATTAGCTAAAAAGCGCAAAAAGGTAAAAACGCGTCACATCAAAAAGTGTAGAAATTTTCATGAATTTTTTTTCATCTTCTTCTTCGAATCACTGTCACACTATTGATGCTCTGACACACCTTTCTCTCTCTTTCCCTCTCTTTCTCTCACACACCTGAAAACCGCCTCTCACTCTTCAATCACCTCCATATCCAGTGAACTCAAGCTCGAAAAGTTTCCGAGATTCGAATCCATGGGTCGCAACTCATTATCCGCCGGTGATTCAGCTTCCGACGACGCTGCGGCGGCCACATTCACTCGATCCGAGACCGTTTCCCCTTCAAGCGGTATACAAACGCTAGCAGCGCGGCCGAACTTCCGCGCTCCTCCAAAACGACGACGTCGGCGCACAAAACCTCCCGATCTCACCACCACAAGCAGCGGAAGCTTTTGTTGTACCTCTTTAAAGGCAAATCGCGGCTTTACTTGTGCATTTTCGCGGTGTTTTTCATGTTTCTGGTGGCCTCCATGGCTTTACAGAGCTCGATCATGTCAGTTTTCCGGCAGGGAGTTGGCCGTGAAGGAAGGCAGTGGAGGTGGTCGGTTAAGGAGGGGCTGGAGCTGGGAAGCTCGCTCGAGTTTGTGCCCCGGCGGCGGCTGGAGCTGAATGTAAGCCGGCTCGATTCCCTCAGAAGCCAGCCGAGGATCGGAGTTCGGCCCCCGAGGATCGCTGTGGTAAGTAATTGATTAGGAGCTGTTCCAGACATGTTTGTGATGTAATTAGGCTTAAATCCCTATGTTTGAACTGGAGTTGAAGGTCGTGATGCTTATATAGTTGTACATGCTGAGCCGGTGGGCTGCATAATCAAAGTTTTGGTGCTTGTTGAATTTATAAACCATAATGATCTGAGTATATAGCAAAACCAAATATCTTTTGTTGGCTGGATAGTAGTTCAAATCCTGTTTTTCACTGCTTTCAAATTGTTTATTGACGTACATTTCTGGAATATGCATATAGTTGTAAAGCAATGAGAGAGAGAGAACTTCGATGAGTGATAATCACCATTAAGTTCCTGCTTCGGCTCTAATAGGATACAAAGAGTATAGGTTGGATTCCAAAGTCACATACAAACATTAAGTGTGACATGGCCTTATCAAGCTGATTTCTAGGTGATTCTGCATATTGTAGAAGATCTAGGATTTATCAGTTCCCTGAATGCTACAGGCAATCATGTCAGATTGTTTGCTTGCAACCTTGTGTCTGTAGTGGTAAACTCACATACACGCTGCTCATTTCTTTTATCATATGAAGTTCGCTCAGACTAAATCGCTCTTGTCAAGTTTTAGGCAGTCATCTATGTTTCTTATAACTTATGGAAGTGTTCTAGAAAAACCCCATGTCTTTTCAAGAGCTTTGAACTGATAGAAACTGAAGAAACAAAAGTTGGATTTTCCGACCAATTGTGGCATTATTTGTTTGATTATGTCTGTAACATGGCAATTTTAGTTGGCATTGATTAGTGAATTGTTATTCCTGCTATGAAATTTAACAGGACTTATAAATCCTTATTAAAATAAAGTATTGTAAATGGGAGACATGATTGAGAATAAGAAAGGTGGTAAAACAGAACCATGTTCACATTACTTTAAAAAATTTAAAAATTAGGAGACTTTTGATAATAGCCGCAGTTGGTGTTTGCATGTTTTAAATATGTGGGTGATAATAGAAGCGATGCAACCATATGACAACTTTTTGTGCTGCGCAATGGGGATTCAAGTAAAAGTTTTGTACTTGGGTTAGCCCTCTAATCTATCGAATCTAACCACTTTGTGTACATCTTTTCACTGGGAAAGAGGGTAGAGACTAGATCAAACGGGGAGCGGGGAGCGGATCAATATATTGCAATTTGTTGTAATTTGTAACAAATGTTTGATTTCATTTTGTTGACTTATAAAATGCCATTTCTAGAAGTAAGCAACTTTCAGCTGCCATATTTCAAATGCATTCCAGCTGACATTCTGTAATTTAATAATTCATTCTTTCTATGAATGGAAGATCTTAGGGACCTTGAAGAAAGATCCTTCAGCACTATTGCTATATTCTTTGATGAAGAACCTGAAAGGTCTCGGCTATCTGTTTAAGGTACTTTTTCATAACGATTTGCATTTGATTGTACTTACTGTTTGTACTCATAATGGCATATGTATTTAGCATCATAAAAGCTAAGTACCCATTTTTTGCTAATCTTCTCCGTCTACCCTCTTTACTTTCCTCTCTTAAACTAAAGAAAAAATCACCATACTTGAAAATTGCCTGGATAACATGGTGCAAAGCTTTCATGCTTTCTGATTCTGAATATAATTCAGAAAGTAGAAATCCCATAGAAAGGAAAGAGTTCATACTTAGACCTTAATAGAGCAAGTGTAACCAAAGAAAATGAATAGCATAAAATTCTTGAGGTTCTGAAAGTAGTATAAGTGGCTGTCTCCCATGGGGTTTCTGTTCTGGAATAAAACCTGTGTGTATGCCTTCTTGAGTGCAAGTGCAATGTGCTATGGATATAGCTCAATTAGAAATTTTATACTTACTGCTTTAAACTCGGAGAAAGTAGAAAGCCCGTAGGAGAGAAAGATGTCATAACGAAACCTTGGTAGAGTATGTGTAACTGTGACCAAAGAATTGAAAAAAAAAAAAAAAGCAATTTTTTTTTGATGTTCAGAAAGTAATAGTAGCAGCTGTGTCTCCTGTGATTTGAGTTCGGTAATATTACTTGTGCACATGCCATGCCTTCTTGAGTGCAAATGAGGCTTTGCTCTTACTATCATTTAGTATGGGATAATGACATAATCACTTGGTAAGTAAATGTATGTATACGTCTTCATCAACTCCTAAACTCTGGTAACTACTTTAGTTTGGATATAAAGTCTCATGTATGTAACAAAATCCATATGTTCTTGCTGTTATAGAAGTGAATATTATCTAAAGTCGTCATTATATAAGGTACACTGGGTCAAATGTTAGCTGGCCGTTGGAACTTGTGATAATATCAGTTACTACTATGTCTTCCTAATATGCACATTAAAATCTTTGCCTCCCCTGTATATTTTCTGTAGTTATATGCCCTGAAAGATGGCAGAGCGCGCTCTGTTTGGCAAGAGCTCGGAGGTCCAGTCTCAATTTTATGGCCTGAAAGATATGGATATGTTGATTGGTCAATGTATGTTTTCTACTCCATTTCTTCATGTTATCCTGGAAGTTTCATCAACTATATGTTAGTCGCATGTATTGTTAATCAATTTTTGTAGGCAGTACAGCTTGAGTGATGCCTTTATCTGTCTGCAGTTTTGAAGGTATTGTTGCGGACTCTCTTGAGGCAAAACATGCCATTTCGAGGTACTTGAAAAAAATTCTTTGGTGTTTCATAGACGCTCTTTATCTTTCATCCATGGGTCTATATCAGCAAATAAAAAGTAAACATATTTAGTTATACATTTGAGTTCAGCTAATCTTTCTGTTTTTTATCCCTAAAATTTTCTTCTCATAGATCTGAGTAGCGCACTGATGGCATGCACATAGAGTGTTGGATTATTGTTCTTAACAAAGAGAGAATCTGGGACAAATTGACCAAAACTAATATGGTGACCAAGTGATCACAATTTTATGTCTTGGAAATTATGTACAAGCGTCATCATTTGAGCAAAAGTTTTGGGAACAAGATTAGCTAAACATTGAGCTGCTAAATAAATATGTTCTAACAGGCTTTCAACCTGGCAGCTGTCAGGCTAAATAAACATTCACATGATCCATTCATACCTTTTCCTTCATATCTATGAGTGGTTCCATGCTTGCTGTCTATGCAAAGAGGGCTGCAGGAAAACTGCAATAAGCGACTCCAAAAGTCCAATGTGTGACATAAGGCAATGACTTGATGTGTGCTATTCAGCTACTCCAGTCTTGAGCTCTAGCATGGTTATACATAATCGTGTTTAACATGCTGATGTTGATATTTTTCCTGAGACATCATTACCAGTAGATAAGCTAAATAGAATTGTTCAGTTCCGGAAGGACACATCTCAAACTAGAGCTTCGTTGGACATGACAATAGTTTGGAACTCTTACACTTTTCTATTGCCTATAGCTTACATGAATACAATGCATACTCCCATGCAGTGTAAATTGCACTGTGCTCTTTGATATTCTATGATTTGTCAATTTGATATCTATGCAGCCTTATGCAGGAGCCTTTTTGCTCTGTGCCTCTAATATGGATTATCCAAGAGGATACTCTAGCCAGTCGTCTACAACTTTATGAGGACATGGCTTGGGGCCGCCTCATTTCTGAATGGAAAATTGCTTTCAGTAGGGCTGATCTTGTGGTATTTCCAGAATTTTCTTTCCCGGTAATATTCCTTCTTGATTTTTTCTGCTTAAGATATGACTTATACAAGGATTGTCTTAGTTCTGAGTCTTTTTTATACCTCTTCCTGTATCAGATGTTATATAGTGTGCTTGACACTGGAAACTTCTTTGTAATTCCTGGATCTCCAGTAGATGTTTGGGCTGCAGAGAGCTACAGTAAGAGTCATTCCAAATCTCAGTTGAGGAAGGAATATGGTTTCAATAATGAAGACCTGCTGGTTTTGGTTCTTGGGAGTTCATTCTTCTACTATGACTTGGCCTGGGATTATGCAGTGGCAATGCATGATCTAGAGCCTGTGCTCCTCAAATACGCAGGACGAAATGATGTTGGATTTGCTTCAAAGTTCATTTTCCTTTGTGGAAACTCCAGTAAAGAATACAGTGATGCTTTGCAGGTATGTTTTAATAATTGTCTACTCAAAGTTTTATAGATTTTTACTGCATCTGCTCATGTGGGCTTCAGAAATGAGGCGGCAATAAGATTTGATATTGCTAACATTTGAGTTTAATTGGAAAATGAGGACCAATATTCCAGCAATAATTTGCTGGTACGAAGGCATATGCTTGTGATGGGTATAAAATTGATCAGTCTGAATGTTTCCATGCATGTTGACAATGATTTATTTTGTTATGATTTATGTATGTGTGTATTTGATTTCTGGCTCATCCTTCAAAACCATAATGGTGGAAATGGAATTTGAAGTTTTCTGCTAATGTTGTTTTACCTGATACTCGAGGAAATGTCAGTTTTTTAAGTTCTGCATTGGTTGTTGTATTTACTATCAGCGGTACATCTATGTAGGACATTGCAACTCGTCTGGGATTAAAGCAAGGTTCATTGAAGCATTATGGTATAAACAGTGATGTGGACAGTCTAATACTGATGGCTGATATTGTTCTGTATGGGTCCTCCCAAGAAGAGCAGGGATTTCCTCCTTTGCTGACCAGAGCCATGTCTTTTGGAATTCCTATAATTGCTCCAGATTTTCCTGTCATAAGGAAATATGTATGTCAATTTTGTTTCTCTTCTGAAGTTATCTTTTAGCTATCCTTGAATTTTATGTTTTCCATGGATTAATATTTTGAATTTTTGAATGCAGGTCGTTGATGGAGCTCATGGGATAACTTTTCAAAGAAACCATCCTGAAGCATTAAGAAATGCCTTTTCACTCCTGATATCTGACCAAAAATTATCTAGATTTGCACATTCTGTTGCCTCCTCTGGAAAGCTCCGTGTCAAGAACATGTTTGCAGAAGAATGCATTTTGGGTCTTGCAAAGCTAGTGGAGGATGTTTTTAATTTCCCGTCAGATGTCTTGCTACCAAACTCTGTTTCTCAACTGAAAAATATTGTATGGGAATGGAATCTCTTCAGAAAAGAACTTGACCAAATATCTAGTGAAAGAGGACATCTTTATCTTGAAGATCATTTGAGGGTGAATTCGAGTGTTGTATATGATCTTGAGGATGACATGATAAATTATGTTGGATTAGGCAATGTCAGCCGGGACAATCCTGAAGGTCTGGAAGAGGACATGCCAACAGTTTTGGACTGGCAGATATTGAGTGAAGTAGAGAGCTCTGAGGAAGTTGAGATGCTGGAAATGGAGGAGGTATGAATATTTCGTCATCTTTGACGTCTTTTTTGTCATTCAACTGTCAACCTCTATTCACCTCTTTTAGCTGAAGCTTCTTGTTATGCTTTGTAGATTGATGAAAGAATGGAGAAAGATATTGGTGAATGGGATGATATTTATCGTAATGCTCGAAGATCAGAAAAGCTTAGATTTGAAGCAAACCTGAGGGATGAAGGCGAACTGGAAAGAACAGGGCAGCCAATTTGCATTTATGAGATATACAATGGTGCTGGTGGTTGGCCATTTCTGCATCATGGTTCGCTATATCGTGGCTTAAGCCTTGTAAGTTACTCACAACTGGGATGGTGCATTTTTACTTGTTCTGGATTTTATCGCCTTTTATGTAAAAAAATTTATGTTATTCTGATGGAGCAAGTATCTCCCATTTTTTATTTTTTTTTGTGTTTTCATGATTTCATCTCAAGGTTTCTTCCATAATGAACGGTTAATCTAATGACCTGATATGATTTGTTTAAGCATTTAGGCGGTGCCATATGCTTTATTATGTTTCTCTTTTTTTGTGCATTAAATTGCTAATAAAATAGTAATCTTTTTTTTGGCTCGCTGTATCAGTCTACTAGAGCCCGGAGATTGAGTTCAGATGATGTGGATGCAGTTGGTCGGCTACCCATCTTAAATGAAACATCTTATCGTGACATTCTTTGTGAGATTGGAGGAATGTTTGCTATAGCTAACAGAATTGACGACATTCACAAGGGACCCTGGATAGGATTTCAGTCATGGCGGGCTGCTGGGAAGAAGGTATGTATATTTACTGTCGTGTGTACCCGTATTTGTACACCAGTTCTCTTACATCCAAATTATATATGAAATTGAGGCCTTTATGTCTACTCCCTTCTGAGTTGAGTGTTCTAAATGTATTAAACTCGAATGGATATCGTCGCTACCTACACATTTGACTAAGCTTGCTTGATCATCTCAGGTATCTTTGTCTAAAAAAGCTGAAGATGTTTTGGAGAAAACGATACAGGAAAACACTGAAGGGGATGTGATATTCTTCTGGACTCGTCTGGATATGGATGGCGGCGTTTTAGGAGAAAGTGATCTGCTTACTTTTTGGTCAACATGTGATATTATGAATGGAGGAAGGTGCAGGTGAGTTTACCAGTAAAATTATGGTATCATAGCTCTACGAGATTATAACACCTTCACTAGCACAGTTCAAAACAACTCTAGTTACATGATCTTAAAATGCTAATTCATATTCTTTTGATGATTCCGAACTTACAGAACAACTTTTGAAGATGCATTTCGAAGAATGTATGGGTTGCCATCAAGTGTAGAAGCTCTTCCTCCCATGCCTCAAGGTGGTGGACATTGGATGGCACTGCACAGTTGGGCGATGCCTACGTCTTCTTTTCTGGAGTTTGTAATGTTCTCGAGGTACTTTTCCTTGCAGCATTGATCATTTGATTCGCTACATTGATGCAATCAAGTAGAGTATTTGAATGATTAGATGATCAAGTAGAGCATTTCTAAGAGGCATTTTACCTGAATCATGAATAAGATAGAGTATTTGAATGATAAGATGATCGAACGAGCTTCAAATTATTCGATCCATCAAATTTTGTGGTGGATATCTATTCTATTAGCAAAGTAAACACTCCCTAACTGTGATGTTCATGACACAGGATGTTCATCGACTCTCTTCATAGTCTACGCATGAATTCAACGAAGACATCTCCTTGTTTTCTGGGCTTTTCAGAACCTGAGGTATGATTACAGAATGCATTACCTACATTTCAGCGGATTTTGAGAATTAACCAAAAAAAAATTTCATGTTGAATTATACTTCTTGCAGAAGAAACATTGTTACTGTCGAATTGCAGAACTCCTAGTAAATGTCTGGGCCTATCATAGCGCACGGAAAATAGTTTACATCGATCCCAATTCAGGCTTGTTGCAAGAACAACACCCTGTTGATCGACGAAATGTTATGTGGGCAAAGTATTTCAACATCACATTATTGAAAAGCATGGACGAAGACCTTGCAGAGGCTGCCGACGACGACGACCACCCATACAGACCGTGGCTGTGGCCATTAACCGGAGAAGTTTTCTGGCAAGGCGTGTATGAGCGAGAGAGAGAAGAGAGATACAGGCTGAAGATGGACAAGAAAAGGAAGACGAAGGAGAAGCTACTGGACCGTTTAAAGCACGGATACAAGCAGAAGGCATTAGCTGGATAGACAGCTCTGATGACCTCAACTCGATTAACTGAAGCTGTTGATGGAACTATATATCTAGTTTCCCATTCTCGGACTGTAGTAGAAACGAGGCGCGGCCTCAATTATCTCGCAGCATTGGAATGTTCCCGGTTCCCCGTTGACATGGTTATCTAACATGACACGAGCAGATGGCTAGAGATGGCCCCGACCGTGGCCACGGGCCAGTCTCTCTCTAAAGTCTAGATATGCTTGAAGCCTTTGTAAGTGGCTGCAAGTATTTCTTTTGAGGTGTTACCAGTTTTGAATGCGGTTGTTTCAGTCTTACCACAAACATAATATAATGCGTTTACATTAGTATAAAGACTTTTGTATATAACATTCATAATAATTCATGAAATTACTTCACCTTTTTCTTGCTCTACTACCAAAATTTGTAAAGAAAACACAGACCCTTACATAGATGGAGAGTGCGATAGATGAAGTCGAAAACTCGTCTTCTTTACAAGAGTACTAGAGGTCTTTTTTTTTTTCTTTTCTTTTTTTTTTGGAAAATGTTTGTGATTGTAAGTAACATTTCAATTTTCTGCTTGTGGAATTTTTCACAAACAATTCAGCAAGCGACCATCTAGAGCTGTTTCAATTAACTTACTGTGCCTGCATTACATTATCAAACAAGTTTTTATTTTCTTTGTTTCTAGATAATTTTTATGCATGTTTACATTTCCAGAACTATATGTTTTTTTTAGATTATATTTTATGTGTATATATATTCAATTTTGACTCTTAAAAACTTGCGATTTTCCAGATCAATACGTGCACGTCAATACGTCATGCTCTATAAGATGATGGAGTAGTAAATTTTCGAAATTTATGATTATAAACTTGAACTCCATATGTGATATTGTTCATTTTTATTTTTATCACACTTTTTTTTAGGGGAAAACTTGTTACCATTACATATTACTCATTACATATTACTCCCTACGTCTTAATTATCTTATCTCTATTTTTTTATTTAAATAAAAGGGGATTAATAACAAATAATGGTGTTAACGTATTGTTAAATTAAACTTACAAAATACTCCGTATGTCTCCATATATTAAGACAAAGTTGGTATAAAATGAAAAAAGTAAGATAAAATAAAGTGAGAAAAATAAGATAAAATAAAGAGAAAGTATAAAAGTTAGGTAAAAAGTGAGAAAAATATTAATTAGTAAGAGCAATTTTAATTAAGAAATCTTTCTATTTATGGAATACATATATATAGGGGAATGTCCCCAACCGGATATATGCACACATATACGGGCCGGAGGGAGTATAAATAAAAGCCATTGTTTATTCGGTAATAATAACACACCTAATTGTGGCTCATACCTTGCCCCCAAACAAAAAGTTCCCACCTTCACTGGAGCCGCCATTAAAGTACGCTTCAATTCAGAGCCACCTCCTTCGATCAGACAACTGAAATTCCATCCAAATTGAGTGAGAAAAAGCTTTCGCCACACATAACGAGCTGGTTGATGAGTGTATGATTGTTCGTAATAGCAAAAGAACGGTTATCTGAAAAAAGTTGGGGGAATCGACTTTGGTTTACAGGCTTCAAACTTCTGTCTTCATCGCCATGTCTGTAAGTATGGTGCGCACAGACTTCCGCACACTGCATTTTCTCTGTTTCTGTTTCTGTTTCTGTTTCCTTAATTTTTATTTTTGTTTTCCAAATTTGAGTTTCAGAGTTGATTATCAATGGTGAGCGCTAAGCCATGGCGAATCATCCCCAGACCCCTGCTGGAAACCGTGCTCAACAATCACGTGCAGCACCACCGCGTGCCTCAGCCTCTTATCCTTCATGGCCCCCGTGGCGTCGGAAAAACTACCCTTATTCTTGAACGTAAGCAAAATGAATTCCATTGTGTACATAAGTTCATATAGATAATGAATCCCAGTTATGTGGAATTTGTGAAGGAGGAGGTAGGAGGGTGACATTTATTTCATAGTAGCTCAAAGTATTCAAAGAATGTTACTGTTTTTGGATGCATTTATTCTCTGGAATGATCTGGAGTAATAAGAGCACGACTTGTTTGTTCCTCCAGTTTTGTTACTCCGTAGCTTTTAGGGCTTCAGAGAATTGTGCTGTGTGCATTATGTAGTCTCTATCGGTCCTATTTAAAATGATGTTCCGACTAAAAGTTCTTTGCATACCTCTTGGAATGAGGATTGTGATATAACGATTTGTTCGGCTATGTATCAGTATATTTTCTGAATTTTCAGTTTTCGTTCCAGACTTCTGCCGTTGCATGTCCATTGTGCTTCAAGTATCTTGTGCGGAATATCATGTCTTCATGTCAATTTTAGCGCCAGAAACAACTTTATTAAACTATGACCTACCATTTTGGTGAACTTGATCTAAAGATCCTTCAATTTTTTCTTATTGGCAGGCTTATTTGAGGGATGGAATACTGGCCCACACGTTGCTGGTTATGTTGACTTTGCAGAATCAGTGAAGGATTTCCATCCAAAGCATGGGCAATCATATCCATGGCTGTCATGGACCATGTGTCCGCCTCCTAAACTTGTTACACTGAAGGCGCAGCTTGAGGATTGCCTTGAGTCAATGACCCAGAGGGCCATAAAGCTTGGGACAATTAGTTCTCACCAAATATTTACCACTCTTAACAAATGGCACAATCCAACCACAGCCCTCGACCAGATTTTGAATGTCAATACAGTTTCCAAAATGCGGATAGTTACTAAAAAGAACAGGATATCCCCATCAAATTTGTGGGACACTGCAGTTTTCAAATTCTCTTCTGCATTGAGTGAAGAAGAGTTAGATGGGGTTTTCAGTAAGAGCATTCCCGTGGAGGAGTCGTCATATTACAAGGAAGCCATGGCGGCACTGAAGTTGGCTAAAGAGATTATTAGGATTCAAGGAAAGTGGAGGGAGAATGCAATTCAAGATTTGAACAATAGGGGTGGATTTTCGCGTACCCTAGCACATTCTGCTACTGATTGGCCTTGTTTGTTGCTTGAGTTGTTGTCTTTAGCTGCAGAAGTGGATTATTTTCAGGTATCCAAGTTTAATATCATACTGTGGTTAACTTTATGGACTATATTCATTTCCTAATGTGGGTGTCAACTGAAAAAATGGAGAGGAAAAGACATGTCATTCTCTATCAGTTATGTTCTGCAGAGTTATCTTTGGAACTTTGTTTGCCTTATTTGAATTTTCAAATAATAGAAGTACAAAATCACATCACGTAGGTCGGTGCATTCTGTAAAAACATGCACTGCTTATTTTTCTCTTGGTAGGTATGTGTCAGTGCCTTTCTTCAAAAGCATATCCTGAATGTCAATGTTACAAACAGAATCTGGACCTAATTGGTAATAAACTATGAAACATTCATGCAGTGTATATCTCTATTGAGTGATTATGAGTGACAGTTATCATTGATAGACTGACAGTTCTACCCATGCCTTATTTTTGAACTTCTTGTCTTTCCTTTTTCCTTGGTACTGATGAAATAAGTAGCCAAAGCTGGTGATAAACAATATAGAGCTTCTGAAGAATGCTGTTTTAGAGAATGACAGAACAATATGTGGATCTACATACCATGACAGCCTGATTTGGAGAATAATTGCATTGGGTGCTAATGAAAGGTGTCTTCCGGTTATTTTTGTAACCTCTGATAGGTAATGTTTCTAACTATTTATTTATCTTTCTCTGGTTTGTTGCTATTATTCTCTTAGTATATGGTGCACCTGTTGTTCTCATTCCTCACCATAGTTAAAAAATATATTTGCAGCTACTACTCATATAAAGCTTTTATTGATTTTGGATTTCCAGATGTTTTCATCTCCCGCGAGGTAAACTCTCATCTCTACACACACACCTACACATACCCATGCACAAAATATCTATATATATCTGTGTTTTAGGCGCATGGTATTAGTTGATGAGCTTTGATTATGTTTATGTAAATGTTTATTTCAGACATTTGGATGGACTCCAGCAGAAGCAAAATTGCATATGGTTGATGATTATTTTACTGAATCTGAGGTATTGTCAATTGAAGAAATTTTAATCATTTGTGTTTCTTACAACCTTAATATTTGCTTAACTTTTTATATGTTCACCTTATAAACTATATGAATGCTAAAAAGTACATTAGGTTCTCGGCCTGCATAGTTGTTTATACATCAGCAATAATCTTAAAGTCGTTCCTGCTGTGTAGTTTGCTCATTACTTGGTTTTGTGCCTAATATATACTAAGAAGTTAGAACTAGCTGTCTTCTAGATTGGATTTGAATTATTACTTCTCATTCTCATGTTGGAGAAGTAAGAGTGTAAATCAAAGAGTCAACGATTGTTGTCGTCATGTGGCTTCTTTAAGAATCAATCCAATCGACCGGAATCAACAAGTGGTAGATGGTCTGTGATAGCCTGTTTAGCCATGATGATGACATGACACTAAGCACCTAACCTAGTTAATTTGGGCACAACCTAGAGCTATTTAACTATGGTTTTGGAAAGTTCTCCTTTTTTTTTCATGATCTATCTTGAAAGCTCAAGAAGATTTTATCTATATGAAGAAGCAATTCTAATAGTAATTATGGTTTCATAAATCCTACTCAAAGTTAAACTTCAAATGGAACCAGGTTTTAAACCATCAGCAGTCTCACGCTTACCCAAATATTGAAGTCTTGCGTGTGTTTGTGCTTCTAGGTATACTTGAACATGTAGAGATATGACAGACACAAATTGATTCTCAAATGGTTCATATACAGTACTAATGTTGCTTATCCGATGTGCAGTGGAAGGTGATCATTGAGGTACTGGGCTCTAATTCCCGGCATCTGTTTGAGGTTTATGCCCTCAAGCTCAGTAATTATTACCATAAGTAAGTTTTTTCAATAGGCTAAATTTCAATATATATACCGACGAATGCTGATTTTTCTCTGTTTCTCTGCAATCTATGCATTTTCCTCTCAGTACTCGTCTTCTTCTAGTTCTTTAGGTCTAGTTTTGCTTATGGTATTCCTGCCAGGTATTGTCTTCACCCGTACTCACTATACAATGAACATTCTGTCCAATTTCTAGTTACATGCTGTTGTTGCTATCTTATCATTTTCTGTCCATGTCTGCCTGTATCTCCTTACCACTCCTCTTCACCACACACACGCACATACTTGTAGATGTTTCTGCTTATGATGAAAAAGATTATTCACTGGCTTCCTAAAATTATACTCCGTACATCACAACATTCCTCGATGGCACTCTTAAGTTTCCCAGTCGAGTCCAGTAGACAGCATATCGCCATTTTCTAGTAACCAGCATGACCTTCCAACTGCCCGAGCACTACCTTACTTTCTGTTGCCAACAATTGCATCCACTTCTACCAAAACCACCACCAGTTTAAAAAATATGTTGATCCAGTAATCCAGTTCTCTAATCTTGGAAGGTGCATTTCAGAACCCCCTGGTTGTTTTGTTGGTTTTCAAATTTCATGACGCTTTCATATTCTCTCATCACTCCTCAGTCTACCATAATCGCCATTGATTTAGTCATTTAGTGTTGCCATTTTTGATTATGTTGCTACAATCACTTATGCTGGTGGTATGTGGTTTAGTTAAGATGGGTGAGGATTCTGCATAAGGAATGAAGAATTTGGTTTAGGAGGGAGAAGGGTTGGTTGAGTGAAGACCTGGGTGAGGGAAGAATGATCTTGTTGAAATGTATGTTTTGCCAGATATAAAACCTTTTCAGCCTTCTGACAGCCTAATCTGTAACTTTAATTTAATGAGTACAAAGAGATCTTGTTGAGTTGTTTGATTATTTGCTTCTGTTGTATGTGTATTAGGTAAGGTTTTAGACTTTAGTAAATAATACATAGGTTCTCACCTAGATAAGTTTTGATATTGTCATCATCTAGCAGAAAAGTATTGAACCTTGTGAAGATCAATATGAATCGACAACTTCACCTCACAGCTTCTATATCTTTAAAGAGTATACTTTTTCTTATGAATTATTTATTTGATTTATAGCTTCTATATCTTTCAAGAGTATACTTTTTCTTATGAATTATTTATTTGATGTAAAAATTATCTAGCATCTGTCTACTGGCTGAACATGTAATACCTTTTAATTGCAGAGAGGTGATGAGCTTTGAGAATAGTACATTTGAAGATATCATGGATCTGTATCTGGCATACCTGCAAGTAAGGTTCTGATAAGTTCAAATTCTAATTTGCATTTCCATTTCGTTCTCCCTTTCTTCTGATGGGACGAACGTTCCGTATTTTAACAGCACGCGGTTGCATCTACAGCTGTACTTTTTTGGAACTCACAAGTTACCTCATTTCTGGTTGCTAGAAATTGCTAATCCCCAGTACATGAGAAACCAATATCTAGAACACCTGAAAGTTTCTCCCAAGTTAAATCTGTTGCTGAAAGGAATAATGGTGCAAAGAACTGCAATATCCGGATGCCTTAATGAAATTCAGCATTAGTAGCATAAGCTTTTGATGTAGGCTATCATTTTGGATGTTACGAGTGTGAAGTGCTCAAGATTGAATGATGATTCTTATGTGTTTGTTGTTTGTGAAATGTAAAAGATGATGTATATTTAAGATCACACACACATGACTGGTAAAGCTGCATGGATTTGGAAATCTTAATTAGCTTTTGGCTCCTCCAGGGGTGGGAAAATCAATTTGAGTGTGAGGAGAATCTGATTCAGTTATATATTAGCCGACTGAATTAGATCTTGCAACATGAAACATCACAGATATGGTAATAGTTATAACATGGTAGGTATGGGTAGAGGTGTTGGCACTTAAAGCTTCCTGCAAACTTAGCATACAGCTATAAATCAGTAGATAGAGGATAGGCTAAAAGGGAATGATTCGGGGAAATGGGGAAGTTTTGTATGCATAAAAGATAAACTGAAGAAGTCTTTGTTCTGTACTTTTGTCATGTGTAGGATACTTATTAATTCTATTATTCAATTTTGCTTTTACACCAAAATAATATGTTTATGTTGTGAAGTTTTCTTTCTACCCTGTATATAGCTTTCAACTTCACTGTAATTTGTTGATGCCTTCGCTATAAATGTTTTTAGCTGAAAATGTGGAACAGACATTCTTTTCTGGAGTATCTTATTCATATTCTGTTTACCACTACTTATCTGCTATAGGTAAACGTTGTCAATCCTTCCATGGATAAAGCATTGTTGCTTCTTGAAAAGTTTGCTGCTGATGTACAAGATGGGAAAATCCCAGAAGATAGATTACAAATTGGTGCTCCTTGGAGGCATGCCCCCAAAACAGATGCTGCATTATGGGCTAAAATTCAGCTGATGGACTTCATCCAATCTATGGTGAATGCTGGGTTTGCGGTAAATATCTAACCTATAGCTTTGGTGCTACTTGTTTTGATTGAGAAAATGCCAATAATCTGTGATTGAACTTGGGAAATTTTTTCCTGCATCTGAAATGTGGTTAGATTCTCAATGACATCATTTTATCATATGTCAAAATACTATGAAACACGTGTTTTGTCCATTTAAGCGATTGTTAGTTCATGTGAACATATTATTTGAAAGTTGGTCAGTTTCCTCTATGGGCATTTGTGTTCTTATAGAGGTTTTGCTCAGTAAAGCAGTTGGTCAGTTAAATTTCTGAAAAAATAAAAATAAAAATAAAAAAAATTCAGAATTTTCCTTAACTCAATGCAGGTTAATTACTTTGCTGACTGGAGTCTTGAGTTCTTGGAGGATCCTGCCGCTGTTGCGCTGCTAGAGGTAATAATGACATTTGTTTTGTTAACTTTTGAATTGTTTATCTTTCTCAGCATTCTGGAAAATCTGGTGCCCTGTTTAAAAATTAGTTCCTATACCTGCATGGATTTTTTTATTTTTTTTAAATGAACTTCTTTGCTGTAGGATTACGGAGTTTCTACTTTATACAAGCTACAGATAAAATCAAAAATCGCTATCATCTTGAATGAAATTTTTATAACTAGATTCTATATTGTTTTATACACAAACGCAATACATGGTAAAAGAATTGGTGCTTTCTAGAAAATTGTCATGATTAATCCTGACACATATATTTCCTATCCGGTTCATTTGTTAGAATACACTAGCATACTTCTAAAAGTACAATTTTCTTCATTTGCAACATTTTACAGGTTGGTTTGCTATACACCCAACGAGATCCGTCCTTTATTCGCCCTGTCAGCCGTGGGATTCAGAGGTGCCTTGTTAGATGGTAAGATACTGATGCTTGGATTTTGATTCAGTAGCTAAGAAAATGCTTATGTGGCGTGTGCTGACATATAAGTGGTGCAGGCTTGTTCAGGAACGGTTAAATCTGAGCTTAAAAAATTCGGTTCAGTTCCACTGGCAGCGTGTCATACGAGGGCGTAGCTATCGGCACCTGTTGAAACAAGTTGGATTGAAGTAGTGTGTGGTGGTATGTTAAAATTCTCTTGATTTAGCTTTACCTTTCATCTGGAGTTTTGACTGTTATGATCTTTTGATATGAAGATATATGTTCTTGCAATAATGTATTTGAAGGTTATATTAACAATATGAATGTGCAATGACAATGAGGATCTCCTATATTGCTGAATTCAATTTATTGTTTTACTGCAAAATTGACTATGATGCTCCGGTGCATATCTAAACGACACCACAACTTGATTGTACTTTGTGAATCTCTTTTTATTATGAAAAGTAATTGGACTGGCCCGGAAACTTTTATCGATTAAAAGCGTACAGAAAATCCTTAAAGCTAAGCATCACTTCTGTAGCCATACTATTACTAGTCTATGCATAGTATTCATGAAATACAGATTTCCTTTTCACTTTGAACTATTGCAAATGCAGCATCAGGTTGTTCTTATCAGAAAAGATGAACTTTAGTATGCCACTCCATGAAATTAAGTGGTTCTATTTCAGGCAACAGCAGCAATAGTTCGGAGCACTCTTCTGTCGTTTAAATTACAGGGTGAGTCATTGTTTACTGATAAGAATAAAATATTTCTTTGCTATATATGGATTGATTACTTTGTTATTAATATAATACGTAGAGCATCATTTATTCTTTGTCTTGTACAGGTTCCATAAACTATCATTTCTTATAGACACACCAACTATGTCATTTGCTGTTTCAATTCATGGAAATCTTGTAGAACTCTATTTTGTTATCTGCTTGCTGCTTATGGTCGTACCTCGTTTTTTTCAAAATCGAGGTGCAGGAGTTGCAAGAATCTAATTAGAAACTACAAAACGTCGATAGCTAGGTTTTTCTCTGGAGTTCTATATTTTGCTATGAAAATGACCTCCAGTTTTTCTCCTGTTTCAGTTGCACGAAACGTCGGTGGTCTATACGAGATGGACAAAGTCTTTGTAGATCAAGCGGAAGTAAAGATCCAAATTTTGTTATTGAAATCAAACAACAAATTGAGATTCATAGAAGCATCAACCTTTTAGGATACAAAATTTTGAGGAATATTTGAGAAAATTTAGTATGCAAAATACATGGTGTTGCTGTCAAATACCAGTTTATCCTCTCTCTTGGTTGCTGATGAAATTTGTATTTACCTCATTCACATTTGAGGATGTGGAATTCAGTTCTTTTTTATTTGTATTTCTATTAGGATGATTGATTTGAAGGGAATAAAATCAAAGCTTAATTGCAATTTTTTGAAATCCGAATCTTTTTTCATGATTTTCCAGTTTTGGCAATTGAAGGATGGATTTTTCTTCTGTAACAGTTTGAATCGTGAATGAGTATTTTCAAGTGTTGATTCTATTTCCTTTCCTCAAATCTTTATATATCAATTTAGCCCTTGCAGTCTTATTTACATTATTTATTAAACCAGTATATCTTTGATATCTTTTTTAAGTAATTAAAATTACTCTTTAATGTTTTTAATTTAGTTCAGTAAATGTGTCATTAGTTAAAAGTTTATATCAATATGTAAGCACTTAATTTTTATTTACAGTAGTTCCTTTTTAGTTATAAAATAGCGTTTATATTATTTCGCCATGTAATAATCATATAAAAAAAATTATCCCATGCCATTTAAACTTGTATAAAAAAAATGTCTTAGTTGCAGGAGTATTACTAAAAACAGGTGTCTGCTTGTAATTGGAGGGGGAGGAATTATTGAGAGAAGAATATACATATATATATCTATATATATATATATATATATATATATATATATATATATATATATATATTTAATGAAAAAAATGGTAGGTGGATTAAAATGTGAAGGTAAGCAAAGCTTGTGGAGGAATAAAGGTAATGGCGGTGGTTAAGGTGGTAAGATCACATGATTATTTGTCTGCTAAAAATCACGAGGAAGGGACATTGTATCTTGAGCATGGATTTCTGTACACAATCATTGCACATTATTCCATCTAAATAAATACTTATGATTATTATTATATGCTTCACACTTTTTTACCATGTTTACTACCACGCTTTTTCCTCATGCATCATCCATTCTATTCCTACCTGTTAAGTGTTAACTACTTCTATAATCCAAATCCAAAAAAAAAAAAATCTTATGTTTCTTCATTTATTTACCACTCCGTATTTTCCTTCTTAAATTTTGATGCGAACATGCATGTTTGAATCTAATTAATTCGTTAATTTGGAAATTTATATTAAAAAAAAAAAAAAAAAAAAAAAAAAAAATACATGTGTGAAGTGCACGATATCCAATTTCCACTGGCGTTGAATATAATGATGAATTATAGGTTGTTTTTTTTTTTTTTGGCAAATTACGTTTCGTAAGTCATATATCTGATAAGTGGCGTATAAGACTTGATCTAATCGGATATTATTTAAAATTTGACCAATTATTAATTAATAATACGTCATAATATTTGGCTACGACTCAGGCCCTAATAAATGATAAATTTGTCATAGTCCCACCAATTATTAGTGAATGAATTCTGAAAGAAGATTCTGAATTGATATTAGTTTATGCTTACATTTTATAGTATGAGACCTGACATATATTGATTAAATATAAATATTAATTAACCTCCAAAAAAGTTATTCTTTCATTTAGAAATAATACTTTATTATACTCCATAAAATAGTCAGATATAAAAAAAATACAGTAATTCTTAAAACTAATTAATCTTAACTATAATTATATATATACTGTATATATAAATATATATTTGAGCAGTGATTAGTCATGATTGCAATCCAAATAGGTGGATCTGAAAAAGTGGACATGATAAAAATCTTCAATTTATAACTGTGAGTGAGGACCATGGATATATATAACCAATCACTATCAGTGGTCCATGCATGCACCCATCAAATTACCCACCACATACACAACACAATTATTTAACAACTTAATAATATTCAACCATATGACTTTTTAACTATCTTAATTAATATACACATCTTTCAAACTAATAGCGTGTTATTGTTATCCCTTCAATTCTCCGCAATAATTATTAATTTACTGGCGTTACTGACATGCAAGAAACTACTATACACTGTTGATCATATCATCGTAGGATGCAAATATAATCATCCACGTAATAATTCAGCCATAGTTAATAAAAGTAAAAAATAAGAAATGGTAAGAGATAAAAATTACTGTAATTAGAAGATGGGAGGGAAGGGGGAAGGGTGAAAAAAAGAAAAGAAAAAGGGACAGTTGAGTTCACGTGGAAAGATGCAAAAATAGAGTGGGATAAAATGGGCAAGTCCAACTGCACCACCACTATTTGTTTATTAATTAGTGAGATCTCAATCATCTCATCTGTTAGTTACGCGTATTCAAGGCTCCTCCCCTCCCTCCATGGTATCCTATGCTATGCTTATGCACCTCCTTCCCCCCTTCCTAATACTAATATACATATACAATATTTTTAATTTCTATATAGTTCTTATATATATACATAAATAGAAGTGTCTTCGACGAGTATAAATTTATAAAATATTAGTAATTAATATTACAAATATATATACCAAATGTGGCAAGTTTCTATTTCAAAATGTGCACTAATTTTTTTTTTTTTCTTATCGGAAAAAGAAAAATCTTATTACGAAGAGTTGCGATGTATATGTGTGTCACAAGGGGAAGAAAATTGCACAATAAATCTTCAAAATCATGATATCTATATTATTTACAACATATACTTTCTATTATTTCTATTTTCATAACTTTCACTGAGAGAGTATTACTTTTGTAAATAGTGTGTGTATGCGTAGAAGTATGGGGGTAAGGGGGGAGTGGAAGGGTGGTGGCAAACATTGCATTAGTGCATGTTAAAGAAGATACTATTATTAATGCTTCCAATAAGTAATTTAACTGCACGGAATATGAGAGGTTTGGAAACATCCTCTCCGATTTCTACAATTCCGGATTAATTATCTCTCTCTCTCTCTCTCTTAGAGAGAATCTTAATTTACTATTCAGTATTATCGGTGCCCTTATCGGAATTTGTATAATTAATGAGCCCATCAAATCTATTAATATATATGTTTTTTAATTTGCAAATCTTCTACATCATTGGTCTTTAAATACTCACTCTTTTCTGAAATTGTTCCTGTTCCTTAATAACAACTTAATTATATAACAACTTATAAGTGTTCCATTTCAGAATTTGTAATTTGTGAATACAATAGTTATATATTTATAATGGTGCTTAATTAAAAAAAAAAAAGCATAAATAAAGCTTGCTCTTTAAAAATTATCAAATAATTGTTAATTAGTACACATTATAGTGTAAAAGCTCCCAGTACCAAACCAAACAACAAGAAATTTCTCATCAAATATAACATTACCTAAGATTTTTTTCAGATGACCTCTGGCTACCAACTAAGTGTTTCAATTGTGTACCAAACATTAATTTTTATTAGTTTTATAATGTTTTTTTGTAAAAATAAAAATTGTTATATTATAATAAATCATGATAAATATTTATAACAAAAAAAATGAAAATTTTAAAAATAATATACCCTAAATTTGGATTTAACAACCCAATTTTAGCTAATAAAATTGAAATTGAATGCTAAAAAATAATTATAAACCATAATCGGATGAGTGAATTTTAGAAAATAATTATAAAATTAAACTTATCATTATAAATTAAAATTTGATACACGGTTGGAATACCAAAATAGGTACAGGCGATCCCAAGTGAGATTTTTTCTGCGCCCCTGATCTAAAGTCCTGATGCAAATTTTCTCATTTTATGTACTTAAATTTAATTCCGCCCATGCAAATTTGGTTTTATCCCCTTGCATTTAAAATCCTAGCTCCGTCAATATTTATATATATTACGGAGTAATTTTTATGTTTTTTTTTTTTTCTAATTTTAATTATATTAATATATTAAAATTAGGAAATCCAATTTAATTCGCAATGCAATATTTAATTTAAAGTTTATTTCGACCCATAAAAAAAATAAAAAAATAAAAACGACAAAAATAGAAAGGGGAGGAAAAGCAAGGTAAAACTAAGAAGATATGGTGCGAAAAGCGTGAGGGGGAGAGGTGGGAGCCCATTTAGTTAGCACTTTCATAACTTTTTCCAGTAACGTAACTTCTAACGGGAAATTCTTGGTTGCAAACTTTTGCATTGCAAAAACAAGTTTGGCCCCACAGTTAGAGTTGTTTCGAATATTAAATTCTGCAACTTTGCAGACATTTAGCAGAACCCCTCCCACCCCCAACCATGACCACCCATCCAACGTGGACTCTACTAACCCCAATTTATTAAATGTGGTCCCATTTTAATCTTTTCTTTTGGCATATTAATTTGTTTATTTTCCAATTATTTTATTTCGTATAATCCATTTTGATTAATTATTTTGGTATACATATCATTAATTAAAATGAATTGTCTAGCGGTATTCAATAAACAAATGAGGGAATAGTTTGACTTTTTTTATTATTATTATCAATTAAAGTACAAGTCTAAGATCTAATAAAAACTTCATTAATGAATTTAGGAAACAACAATTTAAACAAAGTAGCAATGACACACAATTTTTTATATCATGTTACTTTGAATGGTAATAGATTCATATAATTATTTTTATTAATTATTTATACATTTATGTTGTTTATTTTGTAAGAAATTGATGGATAAAACATGAAAGTCTAATATTATAGCCAACTGATTTAGCAAGATTATTGAAAAAAAAAATCAACTATTTTAGTAATTACTATAAACTTTTTCAACATAATAATAGCATAACAACCAACTTTGAATTCTCCCTTCTTTTTTATTTTTATGTACCTTTCAATTTTTATCTATAATTATTGATATTTTCTATATTTATTATTATTATATATATACACACACAAAATATTATTATTTTATTAATAAATGGTTTGGTTATATATATACATATACATATACATATATATATATATATATATATACACAAAATATTATTATTTTATTAATAAATGGTTCAACCAATTGAATCGTAACTCGGAGGTCTCGCCTAGTGAACCTCCGGGTCGGGTATGAAGAAGACATGCAAATCATGTTTTGTGATTTTGCTTCGAAGAGAAATCGATGTTGTTTGTTTTGGAGCGAGATCCATGTTATATGTATTAAGTTTTAATTGGAGTCGTAATGATTGTAATTCTTCTATGTTAGTTTAAGTTAATATTTTAAGTTAAATATGGAGTATTAATTCGTGATTCTCATGCATATACTATTTTAATATATAGATTTTATATTAGGCACGGTGCAACGGTGCAACAATTTAATATTATAGATAGGTGTTTATTTATAACACATTTAGCATTATACATTTAATATTATACATCTAGATGAGTTTAACAGTGAAAATGAAAAGGGGATGGTTGATTAGTCGGTAATCTAGTTGAATGGTCAGCATCTTCGGATAATTAGTGAAACATGAAGTCCGCTAATCGAATAGTCGATCCTATATTAGTGGAATAGTAAAAATGAAAAGGGATTTTGGTTAATTAGTTGGTAATCTAGTCAAATTGGTCGGTATCCTCGGATAATTAGTGACACATGAAGTCGACTAATCGAATAGTCGAACCTATATTAGTGGGATTGGAAAAACAAAAGGGGATTTTGGTTGATTAGTTGCTAATCTAGTCAAATTGATCGACATCCTCGTACAAATAGTAAAATGTGAAGTCTAAAAATTGAATAGTCAATCATAGATGAATAGCAAAAATAATGGGGGATTTTGCTTGATTGGTCGCTAATCTATTCGAATTGACCGGCATCATCGGATAATTAGTGAAATATGAAGTCCATTAATCGAATAGTCGATCCTAGATGAGTGAAATGTGAAGTCCACTAGTCGTAGGGTTGATTCCAAAATAGTTGATTAGTGAAAATGAACAATGATTTTACTTGATTAGTCACAAATCAAGTCCAATCGGTGGAGTTTCTTAGATAATATATAAAAATAATTAAATTACATATGAATAATTCGATTAGTGATTGATGAAGTAAAATCAGTTTTTATTTTCACTAATCCACTAATCATGGATCGAATATTTGACAACTGGACTTTACGTTTCATTAATTATCCAACCATCTCCTCCGAGATAACTCGATTAGTTGTTGGAGTTATCATTCCAATTTCATTGTCATTCCAAATATTTTGCTTATTTGATTAATTAAAGTAATGCATGCTAATAATTCTAATAATTGTTTTAAGTTCAATACCCTCCTTCATGTTGTTGTTAGATAGGGTATCTAGCTAAAACTTAAAATAAATAAAGGTAAATTACATTCTCATAATTATTAAAAAGGAAAAAGATACAAAACAATCAAAAACTTGATCGTATCTAGAAATCATAAAATACAAAATAAAACCAAAATTTATTTCAATAATTAATAAATTCAGTATTAAGTTATGATGGAAACATATAAATACTTACTTCTGTATACTTACTTGGAGGTCAGATCAACTTTTAACTAATTCGAAAAATTGTAAAATTATAAATTATATACTCTCTCAGTTTTTTTTTGTTTTTTTTTTTTCATTTGACACCACTTCTATATTTGACTATTTTTTTCCAGTGGTTGGGCTCTCTGCGGGCTCTCTCCGATTTTTTTTTTAATTCAAAAATCGAATTGTCATGTTTATTTTTTTATTTTGATTTCCATCTTTATTTTGAATTCGATTTTTATTTCGATTTTGATTTTGTATTGCGATTTTTATTTATTTATACAAAATAGTTCAAGAAATTAAAATTTTCATTTATTAAATTTAAAAGACAACATTACATAAAATTAAAAAAACCAAGAAATACAAATATTAATTATTAGCTCTACGTGCCCACAATTCTTCAATCAAACCGCTTACGAGTTGTCCGTGACGGTTCGAGTCGTGGACACTGGCAGTGCGCTCCACGTATTGAACCGTTTGGGCTCAACCGGTCGGCTGCCATTAATTATTATTATTTATTTTTTTGGATTAAAAAATCAATTTAAAAATAAAAAAATAAAAAAATAGGCCCGGCTGACGTCAGCCGGGGCTCGGTCTCCATTTCGCTGCAGCGAAACCTCGAGGGCTCACCAGTGGCGCTCCAGGTTCGCTCGGTGGCGGCAGTAAGGAGCGAACCGCCCTACTGGAGCTGCTCTAATGGAAATAAATAAATAAATAATTACTTTCATGCAGTAATCGTAAAAACACATTATATATTAGGTTTATTTCCAGCTAATATAACATTTTGATTAGTCAAATTGGTGTACATTCGCTTTTTATAAATTAATTTTGGTACCCGTACCCACCCCAAATTCATTGGCTAATACCCACTAATTATCCGATAAAATCTGAATTTTACAATATTAAAATAAATAGTCCTTTAAAATTTTGTATAACAAAAACTATAACTAAATATTGATACCAATCGAAAGTCAAAACTATCATTTAAACATGCAAATCTCATAAGAAACGTGAACCAACAAATATAAAACAAATCTCAAGATAAATACCAACAAGGTATTAGTTTTGATTTTTTTCAAAAAAATAAAATAATATATATATATATATATATATATATATATATATATATATATTAATTTTGATATATAAAAAAGAGAACCTTAGAATTACGAATAGTTATAAATATTTTATTTCACACACACACACACACATATATATATATATATATATATATATATATATATGAGTTTGGGTAGTGAGTATTCATAAACATCCACCCATACTCAACACAAACTCGAACTCGTTGTGAGTATCAATTTTATTACCCAAACCCATATAATTTTACCAAAATCTGTCCTACCAGGATTTGAATGGGACGGGTACCTGCAAAAACCCGACCCATTGTCATCCCTAAAATATGATATTATGATTTTTTTTTCCCCACAAAGATATTTTCTTTTAATGAAATTTTATTATTAACCTAAACGTTAAAAAAATACAATCGGATGCTTTAATTTTTTTTTTTCAGTTTATTTCTTATTTCGTGTTTTTGGCCATGATTTACTTTCACAAATGCAATTGGAACGGAGTAAAAAAAATTAAATAAACAATACTTTCAAACTGCATATTGGGAACTCATTACTTTAACCCCCCACAACAAATTACCCCCTAAATATAATACTCTATACACTAATAAATCATTTACTACCTCCATCCCACTATACTTGGTCACTTTTATTTGATTGATATTTCGCGCACGTATTTCTACCGAAATTTAGTACGGGTTTTAAAATATAATTTTGAAGTATCGTTTTGTTTACGGGATACTATGAGTGTCATAGTATCCCGTAAAAAAAACAATACCTCAAAATTATATTTTAAAACTCATACTAGGTTTCGGTGGAAATACGTATGCGAAATGTCAATCAAATAAAAGTGGCTAAGTATAGTGGGATGAAGGTATTAATTATGAGTTGGGGGTCATTTATCTTACATGGGGGAGGGAGGTGGTCTTCATTTGGGGCCCGCAAACAGTACCAAAATTAAGAAAATACCTGCAAAACAAAATACAATGTCAGGAACTTAACATTGGGGCCCAAAAGTTTAGCGCCAGCTGTGCACTTTGCAATGCAAAGCTATGCACCGAAGACTCTCCCCTTCTAAACTTGCAGTTATAGTTAACACTAATCCCAAAAAGTCATGTCGCTTCTACTTTCATCTCTCTCTCTCCGCTCTCTCTCACTCTCTCCTCTCTCTCTCTCTCTCTACATAAATAAATAAATAAACTTTCCAATTTTCATGTGGATTAATTAATTGAATATTAATTAATTTAGACACCTCAGAATCAACCGCAGGGAGCAGCATCACTTTACACAGCCAGGAGAATAATTAGACCAATTGTCATTTAAGTTAAGAATCTTTCTTTGTCTAAATAAGCTGCATTTTCTTCTATTTTTTGCATATCCATCGCTTAGGTTTATTCCATTTTAAAGTGATTCTCTAAGATTGTGATCAGACTAGATTAATGGATACATATTTTGGGTATTTAATTAATTTAATAAAATACAAATTTATACGTTACGTGGAACATATATCATCGGGTCATTTCTCTAAAAGAAAAAAATGATGAATTGCAAGATATGTGAGATATGAAATGTCAAGTTCAAGATTGCAAATTTCTAACATCATTAATCCCTCAAAATAAGCAAGAAAAAGCACTTTTACAAACTCCCCCTTTTTTTAAGCTTAAGTCGTCATACTATGTTAGAAACAAGGAAAAGGCACAATGCTTGCTTGTGTTGGTTATTCAATTAAACTTAAAATTATTAGATTACTCTGATTTCATTATTTTATACATCGCATACATTTAGGAAATGAGAGTAAAATAATGGGACGAAGGGAATATCAATTTTTGATTTTCTAATACACCCTAAAATTTATCGTTATAGTCAATCTGATTTACCTAATTTACAATTTAATGGGTAATATTAAGAAATAATATATTAATTTAATTACCTAAAATTATAATTTTCAAAAATGACTTTTCTTGTAGCTAACTAACCCTAAAATTAACACATCGGACAAAAGTAAAGTTCGGTTTCCGGTATCGTTTTATACAAACATTCTATTTTTAACTATCTCAACTCACGACACGTAGACCACGATATCATATTTTACTTTTGTCCGTTATATTTTACTACGTCTCAGTGCTTGATAGCTATCTGCACATTTCGTGTATTGATTAACATTGCACACACGACACGTAGAATACGATATCATCAAATACAACGATACGACAATCAATACATGAGATGTGCAGATAGCGATCAAGCATTGAGACGTAGAAAAATATAACGGAAAAATCTTGAATCACCAAAAAAGTGGACGATTTTCTCATAGAAAAGGCACTATCTCATCACAAAAAAAGTGTGCATTAAATGAATCAAAACAAGCAAGAAATAAAGGGTGAAATAGAAAAAATCCTTCATGAATGGTAAGTTGAGCCCCAAAACCTGCAAATGAGCACAGAGTTCATGTGCATAACAACCTAGGAGGGCAAGAAAAATGCAGCTAAGCTAAGAAAAAAGCCAAGATTTGTGAATTTAAGGTGGTGGCCACAAAAAGAAATCGAAAGATTTTGAGATGCATCACCTCTCCAAAAAGCAACCCACTTCATGACATAGACATGTTACAAAAGTTACTTCACTTGTGTAAGAATAAAGAAATCCCATCCCCCCCCCCCCCAACCACCCCCCCTCTCACTCGATTACCTTACACCGCACGCCTCTCTCTCTCTCTCTCTCTCCTCCTATTACATAGTACATATATTGAACGCAAGAACTCACACCTCCTCTCATTTCTTGTCCGAAAATTTCCGCCCCCACCCCCTTCCCTCGCCCCCCTTTGGCCCCCGCCCCCATTTGTCTGAAGGCAAAATCCGGCGCGAAATACGATGTCTGCAGATCTCGAGCTCAGACTTCCAATCATAAAAATGGCGGCGGCTCCGCGAGATTCCGACAAGACTGCCGATGCTGACAGCGACAGTTGCGTCAGCGAAGAGGAGTGTCGGACTCCGAGATCTCCGGAGCACATGATCCCGGCGGTTCTCTGCTGCCCGCCGGCGCCGCGGAAGCCGCGGCGGCGGAGCTCGTCATGCAAGAGGAAGCTTTGCGAGCTGGATTTCTTCGAGGTCGTGGCGGAGAATGAGATCGAGTCTTTCTTTCGAAGGGTGGAGGAAAATTGTGGCGGCGGCGGCGGCGCCGCCAAGAGGAGATGCGTGGTGTAAAGAAAATTGGGAAACGGGTTCTCTCTTGTTAATGGTGATTTTTATTTTTTTTATTTTTATTTTTTTATAGAAGAATTAGTGTGGCTTGAGAAACAAATCAAGTTTATGATGATCTATATGAATTATGTATGTAGATTTACACGGTTTCTTTTTCTTTCTTTTTATTTTTTTATTTTTTTAACTAATTGAATTATATCTTTATATGAATTCTGTGATTGATTAATTTTAATTTCTTGTTCTTGAGAAAAAGAAAATTTTGATCTGGAATTTTGGATTCAATAATTCTTTTTCATGTGTAGAGATAATTATTCTTATCCTGAATTAATCCTATCCTAGTTATTATAAAGTTACATTCATATTTCGAATTGCGTTTGAACAATTTTCTTCCATTTTTCTGCAGTCGTATTTATTTTTCTGAATTTTATTTAATTTGTTACATAAGGTAATTTACATGGTGATCAATTATATGAAAAGGAAAGTAACGTTGTCATTTTTCTTATTGAAATTACACATAATTAATCATATCGTATTATTTTTTTTATATCATCTATACCCTATTATAAAAGTGTCTTGTTTTACAAAATTTAGATTACCTATTATATCCTTATTATATATTTAATACTAAGGGCAATATTGTAATATAATATTATAAATAATTATTATTATCTTAAGTACTTTAATAGGAGTAAAACTCTATCTGTATTATGATAGAATATTATTTAATCCTAAGATGTGAGGAAAAAAAAAAAACTTGAGGCACTAGGACGGGTATTGACGATCAACATTCTCGAGGTTAATTATAATAAAATATAACGATTTATTATCGAATCCATGCACGTAATATAGAGTAAATTTTATATACCTATTACAAAGAGTCTTTTTGTTTTAACAAGTTTTAGTTTATCTAATTTGTCTTTATTATATATGTACACACTAAAAAATTGTATACTTTAATACTCCATCAAATAATAATCAATTCAATTATTATTTTTAAAATATAATCATATCAATCAAATAATAATCAACTCAATTATTATTTTTAAAATATAATCATATAAATAGTGTAGTCATACATATTATAATTCTCATAACAAAAAATTAAATTCTTGATAATAAATAAACCGTCTTTTGTACGTTTGGACGTAATAGTTTATTCTCTCCGTTTTTTTTTTTTTTTCAAATGTCATATTTAGTTTTTGTTTTTGTTTCCTTTTAAATATCTTATTTCGGAATTTGATAATAAAATAGCTAATTTTTTCCCATTTTACGCTTATAATTAATGTTATATATAAGTTGGTGCTCATAAAAAGAGAATAATAAATGAGTTACAAAATAAATTTACACACTTCTTTGGTATGCGTACAGTAAAACCTCTATAAATTAATAACCTTGAGACCATTTATTAATCTAGAGAGATATTAATATATCGATAAATTAATATTTTATTAATTAAAAGATAGACTTTTAAAATTCAATAAATTTAGTACATATGTATTGAAAATAAATGATTCGTATATGTTTCATTGATTATATTCATGCATCAACTAATTCTTTGTAACTAATTAAATATATCCATGCACAATATCAACTCATTGTATATAATTAACTATAATTTTCATGGACGCATGTTACAATTCATTAGAAGTACTTAAATATACATACTTACATTAATTTATTGCACTTAAATAACTATTATAGCCAATTAAATATATTCATGCATGATGAACGAAACACAAACTATATAAATCTCAATATGAAAATAAAATAATTCGTAACACCCAGCTATGTCTTCTCATATAGAAGGCATAGCAAAATCATTCATGAATGATCACACGTAAAGCATTATATGAGTATAAGAGATACCATCTCACATGCACTCAAAAAGATTTACAAGAGTGGTTTGATGAAATCCAATGAGATTAATTTCTTAAGAAAATCAAGTAACAATAGATTCATATTTTAGCAAATTACCATAATATTTCTAATTGTAATATTTATGAATTATTAATTAGAGTTTTAATGTAAACTAATATTTATAAAGGGATTTTTCAAAAAATATTATCTTATTATCTTATCGAATTTGATGATTTTATGCAAATGTCCAAGTCGTGACTATAATTTGATGAGGAAGACACTTGTTAAAAAATGAAGGAAATAGCTATTTCAACGTTTGGACATAATGGGTTAGGTATTTCTGTGTTTTCGGACTTCTCGCCACAAAAATTAAAGGATCCGACAATGTAATTTTTAAATAAATATGGCCTCTACAAATATGTGTATATAGCTTATAAAAATATAGTTGAACACAAAATAAAATGATTGTTAAATTAAAGCCATCAAAACTTTTCTCTTGCCACTATTAAAAAATTTATTTTGATATTAATGTGATAATAAATATCCATCTTATCATATTCTCAGTAAAAAGATATATTGGAATTTAAATTCTATTTTCCCTTATATTTTTTTTTTTAATTTCAAATATAGTTTTTCTTTTCCTTGGCTATGTCTTCAAGTTAAGGGCAATGATGTAGTATACTATAACTATAAGGTCTTTTTTTTTAATAATATAACTATAAGGTCTTTAAAAATCATTAGTGTTACATTTTAATAGTATTATATTTCCAACAGAATTCGCATCCACACAAATTGATATTCATCTATGAGTAAAAATAAAATAAAATTTAATCTTTTGAATAATTATCTATATTGTATCTCGAAATTTTGATTATATAAGTTCTTATTCCTTCGAAAATGTTTGCTAACTAAGACCATAAAAATACGAATATATTAACATTATTCCAATATTCTAAGCTAAACAACCTTGATAAATATGATGAAGACGTAAGATAAAAAGAAATTGGAAAATAAAAAATGAATCTTAAATTTCAATTTCATATTAGTAAAATGGTACTCCGTCCGTCCTCTAAGAGTGTGACATTTTAACAATTTTGGTTTGTTCACTAACAGTGTGAGAAGTATATTTATAGTTAAAAAATTATGTCATACAATACATAGTATCTTCGAGGAATGAGTGAGTTATTTATAATTTATCATATTCTTATTTATTCAATAGATTATTCTATATTTTAAAATATTTAAAATATTTATATTTTAATAAATATAATCATTTTTATTTAATACTCATACATATCTCTATATATAGTCATATATCACTAGGAAGACATAACTAAGATGATATAATTTATGATATAGAATATGGCCGCAGAATAATTAAAGTTCAGTAAAATCATAGAATTATTAGTTATCTGAAAATATATATAATAGATATTTTCAAATTCTCATATTAAATTTATTAGAAATTAGATTTTGTGTCTTTTTCCATGCGATAAATTTGAAACTAAGAATTACATCCGATTCAATTATAATACTTAATAAAGTTAGATGGCATGTTAGATTTTGAACCCTAATTCTATTTTGCATTAGAGCTCAAGTAGTAGAGACGATGGAAAATATATTTTGTCTACTAAGGCTCATTTTTTTGTCTATTTTTCACATTTACTTGCCGAAATTGTTGAAGTTAATATAATAATATTTTTTTAAAAAAAATTGTACACATTATATTACTACAATTTAAAATAAATTACTTATATACAATAGAGATTATACGTGCAACGCACGTAATCACTAATAAAGTACATCATTATATAAAAATAACAGTATATTATACATTCCAAAGTAAATTTTTCAAAATAAAATATTTTTCATCATTACTATATATAGTCCTTTGGGAGTTTCTGTCTTCACTCTTTTTTTTAAGCAATTAAACTTCCAAATATCAACAACATCATCGTTTTTTTCATCATATATGTGTATACATGAACTATTATGGAAATATTGAGTTTAATGATAAATTTAATATTTTCTTCTCATACTAAAAAGTGAATCAATGTGCAACGCACGTTATCCCTGCTAGTTATATTAAAAAAGGAAAGATAAATCCAACAACGTCGTATTTGTCTTTTAATTAATATTGCTGTCTCATTATCAATTTAAATTAATATTGCACTGATCCCGAATCATCAGCATGTGGAATGCGATCTTCAGTATCATGTTAAGAAACTTATTTTTATTAACTAAAATTGTTTTATAAGCATCAATAATTTTATAATATAATATATATTATGAAGAAAATATAAATTTAACTTCTATTTTTTTTATCAACTTTGTCATCTATCTTGAGTGATGGTTTGGGTATTTTTAATGCAATTGAAGGGAACTACTAAGTATTTAATAGCCAATAAAATTAGATAAAATAAATGAAGTTATACGAGGGAAAATGAAGTAATTAAAGACTTTGAAGAAAAGGGGAAAAAAATAGGTGAGGTTGGTTAGTTGCTTTTCTTTCAAGGAAGGAAGGTAGAGTACTTTTCCCGAATAGATAAATAAATATGACGAAATAAATTTACTAATATTTAAATCATAGTGTAGAAAAAGAAAATTATGAAGTGTTGATGGGGTCATCAATGGTATTAATGTAAGCACTATAATATAATTAGTAGGTAATATGGTTGATCTGCATATATATGGTTGAGTGACTGACACGCTTTAGGATTGCTAATCTTGACTTTTTCTTTTTTATTATTACTAATATTTGAGTCTGTAAACTGTTACTACTATTTAATTAATTACATGTCATATTCAATGTATATATATGTCAATTTTTACTATTTGTATCCCCCAATCACAAATTTTCATATTTATATAAATGTGATGAAAACTACACCAATTATAGGCTTCTATAGCATCCTATGCATTTCGATCACATGATAAATGATTTTCTCCAAATATGGATATAAAAGACATCCATATATGTAATTTAAGAGAATTTACGTGCCATACAGTCTTAACGAATCAAAAATTCGTTACATAGGTCGAAACTTACATATATTCAGCCATTGTTAAATAATATTTCATCTTAAACGGCTTTCTAATAAGAATATTTGTATAATACTTCTTTCGTCCCGACTGTTTATGCCTTATTTTATTATTTTAATAGACTCATGATGATTATAACCGAGACATAAATAGTTGGTATAATCTTGAATGATTAATATTTAATCAATTCCATTGTAACATATATTAGTATAATTTAATTTAATTGTCTTTTGAGCTGTTTAACGGTGGAGTAAGTATATTTGTAAATCTCAAATTCCATGTGTATAAGTTAAGTTTGTCAACTAAGACTTTTCTAGATCAATTTACATATAGTACATCATATATAGTTTATGAATTATTTGTACAATGATGGGAGCCACGAAACAAAGAAAAGGAAATAAAAAAGAATTTATTTGGAAGTATTTTATTTTATTTTTAATTCTATTTCCAACGATGTGTTGACACGTTCGCAAAAGTGATATATATATATATATATATATATTTTCTTTGGACGTGTACTTCTCAAATAAAATAAAATAAATCGAGAGAAGTAGAGTGCAAATTTGGTGTGTACATAAACAATTACCCACTTGTGCTTTTCACATGGAGGCCTAAATACGATAATGTGTGTCCGTTGGCGATTGGTGTACCAAATTTCTAAAATGTATATATATTATGCGTTAGGAAAAAAAAAAGTAAATATATATATTAATTTAATTATTTTTCTCACTTGATATAGTATACATCTAAAATTTATTAAACCGCATCATATTTATTGTAACTATGTGTAATTAATCTTACAAGTACAACTATCGAGTTAGATTCATATAAATCAGAATTAAAAATAAAAAAATTAAAATGGCAAGCTGTTATCTAATAATTGTAATTAAATACATATGTGGGGCCGGATGTGGTTGACGAGCCAAAATCAACTGACAAATGAGGATAATCAATGTAATAAATATGTGATGGCCAATATTTTTTTCTTTTATTATATTCTCCATCTCTCATAAATTTTGTTTTTATACGGCATGAAACAAAATGAGATATATTTAATGTAATTCAATTAATGAGATAAAAGTAAATATTTTCGCATTTTCCTAAAAGATACTGCAGTTGTTGCCAACTTCTCTTGAAATTGATCTTAGTTCATGTGTACTTGCAACTGTATTCTACCAAAAACCAAGAAGAGAAGAGAAGGAACTCATTTTCTATAAGCTTACATTTTTTTGATATTTACAGATCAGTGACGGTTGTCATATTTATCCACCGACCATGAATTGTCTCATTATTTCGTTTCATGTTCTGATATTATCATGTCGTGGTAGTTTATTGTGTTGCATTTGTATTCGTGTCTTGTTTATGTTTGAACAATTTGTATCGTGTTAGTGTTCGTTTTCTAATTCAATGTATCATGTACTCAAATTTGATCTTAATAGATAATTAATATCGTTATCATATTAATACGATAAGAATTCGATATGCAAAATCCCCCCCCCCCCTCCTAACTACATTTAAAAATTAAATTATTATCTGAATGAATTTATCATCTTATCATTATATAAAGGATAAAATAATTAATAATTAATTATTTCACTTAATAAAATAGAAAATAGCAGTAGATATATACTCATATTCTATTCATCTTGGTCTAACTTTTATTTTCGATGTCTCATTTTCGGAATGACAAATTAAAGATAAAGTTTTATTGTAACTAAACTAACATATTAATTTAATTTATGAACTCCTCATCTAGTGACTCATTTGCACATATAATTTGAATTGTAAGATTTTAAATTATCATATTTTGCTAATTTGTTCTTCGACTTTTACTATATCTATATCAAGCTAATTGTCCCGAATCTCGGTGCAATTGTTTTTATTTAAGATCTATTATCAATATATTTTATATAAATATATAATACTACTACAATTTTCAAAACCTAAAATTTACACTAAAATATTTAATTATCTGTAAATGATTTCTCATAAATTATAGTAGAAAAAAAAAAATAGGCCTCTATTGACCAAATGAGTTTTATTAATGCAAATCATAAACGGGCTAACGTATAGATGAAAATCTCTCTCTCTCAGTTGTATATATATAATAAAGACATTAATATTGGTGGTAATTAGGACATATGCTGGTTAATTATTGCATTAATGCATGTTAGGAATTGACAAGCAATATGAAGAACATAAAATTTACGTATAAACTCAAAAAGGGAAAAAACCATGGGCATGTGAGATAATTTTAGAGCACAAAATCCCAATATCCCTCAAACTCCAACTATATTGTGAAGAAGTTTAAAGTCGCACCGCGAGCTTTTCGAACTCGACCCAAACATATGGTGTGCACCAAAAACAACAATGCAAAGTACAACTGTACAAGTAAGCTTAGCTTGGTTGTGACACGTCCCGAAAAGCTGATTGAAACTGGTTACTGTTTATACTACCACTCAAACAAAGTACTACTCTCTCTCTATATATAAGTCGCCTTTTATTGCAGCTTAATTCATAAGCCAACCACCGTATCTTCATTTTTCACAGGCCCAAGCAAACTAATTAATAACAATACTGATAATTATCTTTAAAAAATAAGAATAATTTCATGTTCATTATACCTTTTTTGTATTTTTATTACGTATTAAATTTGTCGACTTTTCCAATCCTAGATATATACATTTGTCTCACCAAATATTTAAAATATTAAGGGTGAAAATGAAACTTAATATTTTCCCCCTCCTACCTTTCAGGCCTGGCTCCGTTATATTAGACGAATTGCGTGATGTGATAACTTAATTTACCATGTCAAATTATGGTAAAATAAGATATGCAACATGTTTGTTATTAATAGGAAAATGGAACTGCAGGTTTAATAGACTAAAATAAATCAGATACTTGATTTTTTTTCTGATGGTAAGATCAGATATAGAAAATGAAATTGTACATATCAACTTCTAAGCTGTTTTGAACGTCTTAGTTTTAATTATTTAAAAGGGATTTTTTTTTTGGTAAATCATATTTCCAATTTCTACGTTAAGTTTTAATTTATTTAATTTATGTTACAAACATGGTATATTTAAGTTAAGTACTACTGTATCATTTAAGTTGATATGGATGGAATTGAACCAACATTCACGTGCTTAGGACCATTATCTATAAGATGCCATGTGCTGCTATTATCAATTAGAAAATCCAGCCAGTAAACTTTTTAATTAAGTTTATCGTAAATTTGAATATTTCATAAACATAAATATAATATCGACAATAATTGCGAATAATTTGTAGTTGATGGATAAGACTAATATTTTTCAATAAAATGAAATTGTGTTCCAATTTGGTGGCTGAATTGATCATTTCAAATTATTAGCATTTTGGAGGAAAGTGTATGACGACTGTACGGATAACGTAAGATATAATTTACTACTTTGAATTGTTATTCGAATTTTAAAAATCTTGTCTGATTTATTTATTTATCTAATTTAATTAGTTCGAGCTTTAGTCAAGCCCATAATTTTATATTTTTAACATTTCTTCTACCTATCCGTTCATAAAAAAAATATTTCTTCTATCAACTTCAGTTCATTAAGTTATACGAGGAAAATTTCAAATTAATTTAAGTTATCATATAAATTATGTTGCACTTTTTCAACATTCAATACAACATGGACAAGTTGACTGAGACAACGAAACGTAACTCAACTGATAAGACATTTTCCCTCTAATTAAGAGATTGAAGGTTCGAGTCACCTTAAGAGGGGAAATAAGGAACTATTATTGATCTCCCTCTTTAAAAAAAAAAAAGAAAAAAGTTGACTGATTTGGATGAATTTTTTGTCCTTTTATTTATTTATTCCTAAAAATGTCGTGTCACATTATTTCTGATAATAATAGGTACGGGGTATTTGAAAGAATTAGTTTGTATTGTGTCGAAATTCGACGGGTATCACTAATCACTTTATAATATATTTTATAAATAAAATATTAAATAATATACCTTCCTTTACAAAACATTGACAATAATAAGTATTGATACATACTAAACTAATTTTAAAAACTTATTAGCCAACGGATCACCTCAAAATTAGTTTTATGCCTAATATATTGTGAAGTATCTTAACTTTATTGGCCAATGACCGCCTCAAAACTTATTGTCTAGCTAATAAAATTGGCTAATATATTTATGCCTAATCCCAACTGATGAAGGTGACTCAGCACCAATGGCTCCCTGCCATCAGTTAGAGTCTCAACGGCTAGAATCCAAATTCTAGGCCTATAAATACCTTCATCTTCAAAGGAGTTTGATACGGGAATTTCAATTAATAAGCCAAAACTCTATAGAAATCTCAAGCATTCAAGCAAACTCAACACTCGAAATACCTAGAGAATTCCAAGTGTGGAGACCTCTCAAGATTTCACCATTGTTACTCAAACTGAGTTCTTGAGTGTTCACTGCTGCTCAAGAGCTCGACAGAACCTACTCCTTCAAGTCAAGAAGCTGATCCGTTGAAGAAGGAAGTAGTTTTGCTTGTTCACCATTTTCAGAGAAGTTCAAGCTCTGGAAGTTAGGAAGCTAGCTGGTCTAATAGTCTTTAGTCTAGCTGTTGTAAGTTGTAAGGGCCACGACCCAAGAATCGTGCTTAGAACTCGACAAGTGAGTCAAGCTCTAAGACTGGTCCTCAGCCAATAAAAATAAGAGAGATGTAGGATCCAAAAGTTAAAGGGATTCTCAAGTTCGACGGAACTTGACGTGGATGTAGGAGGGTTTCTCCGAACCACGATAAAATCGACTAACTCGCTCTCTCTCTCTCTCTCTCTCTCTTTATCTTTCCAGTTGATTTAATCCCACTGCTACTAACCATCTTGCATCATACATTCATCCAACTGTTTTCATAAAGGATTTTCATTTAAAATAGTACTTCAACAAAACCACAACTTCTGCATCCAGCTCGCCCCCCTTCCTCATCAGCAGCAAGTCTGTTGAAATAGGAGGAGATCGATCTAAAACTCTGAGCTCGCTCATTTTCTCTGAGCTAGCTTTAAGTTCAAATCTGTATTTTTGTAAAACTGTTGGAGATTGGTATATTCCCCCCATACACCAATTAGCTCTTTTTGGGACCAACAACTGGTATCAGAGCGGCGGTTCTTTGACTATCGCATTTGAATACTAAAAGTTTTGTTTAATCTCAAACTTTTGGTCAATAGGACTAGATCTTAGAAAATTCTTTTATTTCATTCTACTCGTTTCTCTGCATCATGGAAGCATCTCTTTCTCGTGTATGCGATGAATTTTCAGTTCAGGGACATGAAGACTGGAGCTTTCGCATCAAGACGTGCCTTAAAGCCTACCATTATCGGATGTGGGAGACTCTTAAAGCAGTCGATGAGTGCCCTGATCTAACTCAAGCAGAACGTGACATTCTTCATACCAAGCACGCTCGCAAGATGAAGGAATAGCGCGATGCCTTCTTTGTTGAAGAAGCGTCCAAGAAATGCCTTCTTTGCTGAAAAAAACGTCCAAGAAGGAATCCCACTTCTCAGACACTTCATCTGATGAAGGAATTTACCCTGATGAGGAGCTGAATGATGAAGAAGACGGTCTGACCATCATAGGAGGATGCTACCTTGTTGATGAAATAGACATAGATGATGATGAAGAAGAAGAATGTTGCATGGGCCTAGAAAACCCCAATCCGAACTCCAAGTTAGTTTCTCCACCTACCTTTCTATTTCCTCCTGACATTGATAGTGCAGGCGAGAAACCAACCAAGACGGTATCTTGGGAGGAATTCAGCCAGCAAATGGATGACTATAAGAAGCTCTCAGCAATGTTCAAAGAGTTGGTCGTAGTCAGGAAGAGGTTGGAGGAAGAGGTAGAAAAGTATAAGCTCGCCCTGAATGATCAGTATACTTCTTATGATGCTGATAAGGAGAATGAAATCAAAATTTTCAAAGTGCAAACTGAAGAGTCCACCTTGAGAGAAGAACATATGAAAGAATGGCTGGAGGATAAAGACAAAGAAATTCGTTCACTTTCTGCTAAGCTGATGGATCTGACAACTCGACATGGAATCCTGGTTGAGAAAGAATTAAATTTTCAACAGAAACTCAACCAGATGATTAAAGGAAAAGACAAGCTGGATGAAATCCACTCTGTATAGAGAAGTCTAATAATTAACACTGGAATTGGATTTAATGGTCAGAAGGAGAATCAAAAGAAGAATGATTGTCGTATTACCTTTGTCAAATCAAAAGAAAAGTCAAAGGATGATAAGCCAACTCATTGATCACTACCTGACAAAACTGTACGACTTAAGAATTCAGCTCGTCAACCTTAAGCCATTCTGATCAAAGAGCACAAGGCACCAAGCTCTAGCAGTCAGTCTGCTGAAATTCCTCAAAAGAAGAATGTTTGTCCATCTGCTTCATCAGGACGATCTGGAACTAAGAAGAAGCAGTCCGCCTCCAAACCACAAAGGAAGCAGCCTGCTTATTTTCGCTATGAGAAATGGCCACAAAGACAGCAGTTTGAGTATCAAGGGCCTTGGACTCACTATTATCAGTACTATTAGCCCGACTACTCAACGTATCAGTATCAGCAACCATGGTACCCCAATCAGTGGTATCAATCTGGGTACCACGAGCAACCCTATCATTTCAAATATTATGTTGCCTATCCCGAATACAATGAGAAACCCTACTGGCAGACTGAAGGATACCAGCTCGCTCTGCGTCGCTCCAAGAAGAAAAAGTCCCACAAGAAGAAGACACCCGTAACTACTAACAAGGCACCCATTTATAAGTGGATTGCTAAGTCCGTTTAATTGCAGGATAGGAAGAAAGGAGTTAGCTCGCTGCTGGCAAGGTCGTCTGGATCATTAAAGAGCAGCTACTCCAAATGCATGAACCACAATAAATTCTCCAGTCGGACCGATCAAGGAAAAGGAGAAATCACTAATCAATATAGAATCTCACATCAAGAGGGAACTGGGCATCATTTTTGAGCTGCACCGGGAACACAAATGCAGTACAACACAAATCCATTCAGCTCGCTAGGAAAATGATTTTCCAAAAGTCAACTAGCACCCTCATATCCAGCCCATTGTTGGGAACCCAGATCTTGGAGTAATAAAGAGAAGGAAAATTGGAGAAAGCTGGCGCTTCAATTCATATCCTAGCAGTTCAACTTCCTAGCTCGATCATTGTTGTGACACTAACTTCTATCCCGCTCGTTATCAACTAAAATAGAGAAGCTTGCTGCCGATTATGAAGCCCGCCATTGGCAATAGCTCGTGACTACTGACTAGCTGGCCACCCAGTATCCAACATGCTAAAAACCAGTTGATCATTAATCAAGGGGGTGGTATAGCAGCTGGTTGCTCACACCAGCTGGTTGCTCCTTCCAGCTCGCTGCGGATTTTAGCTGGCTGCTCTCTTTAAGCCAGCTCGATCTTCAACAACACGTCTGTTCTTTCAAGAACCTGCTAATCAATTAAGGGGGGACCTGGGAATTTGTATCAATCCCAGTCTAAATGTTTTTTTTTTCTCTTACCTTTACTGCATTTATTATTTGTTAATTCTAACAACTTTATTCTGGGGTATGAGAAAAGTTACTGCAGATGAAGGGATTATCTGACTTAAAGCCTTATCCTTTAAGATTCCCGTTTTCTTATGTCTTATCTATTCATTATTACAATCTAACATATCTACAGTTTTACCTAGATTTTATAGCTCGGAATTTGAAAGGTTTTTACCGGATCGAGGAGATTATAACTTAAATTATGACAGTTTGAGTGAAAAGCGACGTGTGTGTGACCCACTCGCTCAACCACTTGCAACCGCCACTTTCACACGAACCTATGATTGCACGCTAGCCCACCCCCAACCGTCCAGATTTGCTCAAACAATCTTGACCGTTGCATTTCATTCTATTTATTAGTTGCTATGTGAAGAAGAAAAATCACGTTAAGAATTCTTGCATCCTTTCAAATTCTCGCTCTCATAAACTCATTTCTTGTCTCACATTTTCTACAATGGATGCAGGCTTATCATTCTCAGAGCAAGTTAAGTCGGTTATTCCGTCAATCTTCTTCGAGAAGATAGCAGTTCTCAACAACTATGGCTACGAAGGGATGAACCACATCTTCAACTCCATCAACCACTATGACGGTTTCTTCAATGTCGTCACCGCAAAGCCACTCCACTGTCTCCCGAGGCAAGTCGTCCAGTTTTTCTGCTCCTTCACTGCAGCGAACAGAGACCCAAAATTTGTGACTTTTTGCCTCAAAGGCGAGGGAGAAGGAGAACCGGATATCTCCATTCCGGTAATGCCACTGGTGCTTCAAGCCTACCATCTCTCCGATGCAGGTGCTATCTGCAAAATTGAAGAGATCATTCTCTCCACCATCCATGAAGTCTATCAGCAAGCGTTGATCTCGCTGAAGGAAGAATACAATCTGAAGCCGTTTTACCAAAGCCTATTGAAGCCGGAATATCGAATTCTTTTTGAATTCATCCACAACGTCTTTCTATCCTATGCTGGCTCCAACAAGAATGTCTCCCTACCCAAGCTGGGAGTAATGTTCACTCTGTTATTGCAGCTGGATGTTAATTGGGCTAGGTTGCTCGTCAACCTACTGATCGAGGAAGCAAATAGGCTCTCTCAGGTCCCTGGTGGTGACAAGGTGGTGGAAGTCAAGGAGAAGTACCCCTTCCACCACGGGACAAAAATCAGTTTCCTTCTGCACTCTTATCTGCCAGATCATGATTGGTCTGACAAAGAAGAGTTCTCCAAAGTCCATCTCATTCCGAACAACAGATTGCAGCTGGAGATACAGCTTGGCGTGACTGCCTACATGATCAACAATGCCTCTGATGAAGCTAAGATCTTGCTGCATGCAATGAAAGAAACTAAGCAGGTCCTTCATGCCGATCCTGCTACCTCCCGATCATCCAAAGGGAAAGGGAAGATGATGGCTACTGAAGAATTCAGATCCTCGCGGTCCAGGAGAGTTACTCGCTCTCAGTTCTCTTTCTTGCACCCAGCTGCTCCCAACCCTACTTTCACTCCTCTCTTAGCTGTCAAGATAGAAGCCGGTCAAAATGTGCTTCCCCTCATCCTTCGCAAGTCAAAACCGAAGTTGGAACATCTGTACCTGCATCTCCTCCATCAGCTCGTGATCAAGCTGGAGCTGAAGATCGGCTCATGACCTTTGTCAAGGCCGAACTGAGGATGATGAAAAGGAAGCTCAATCTGCTCCAACTCGCGGACTTACAAAAGTAGAAGTTCATCGATTAGAAGATTGACAAGGTCGACTCAATCCTCACTGATGAGCTCAATGAACTCAATACCAAGTTCGACAAGAGCCTTGATGAGCTAAAAGATGATGTAACTTCCCTCACCAGGACCATAGCTATGGAGAAAATGCAATCTAATGCGCCTTCGTTCATCGAAGCATACAAGCTTGCCTGATCAGCTGACGTTTCTGCCCTCGAACTCTATCTTGAGGAATACGTAGATCAGAAGGTCCAAGCCCTCCAAGCTGAAAATGCCAAACTTTGGGAGTTCATCAGAACCCATTTTGATGATATCGAAAAGGGGGAAGATGGTACCTCAAAGCAGGTCAAAGTGAAGAAGAGTCCATAAAATTCGTAATGAGGAAGGCACAATCTTGGTCAGACAATCTCAAGATCGGTGCCACAAGTGGGAGGTTCCTCAAGAGGCACTTCAAGTTCATGGAGTACCTTGTTACAGGAAGGAAGATAATCCACGCCTCTTGTAACAAGTAGATAACACTTGGATTTGCTACTGCTGTATGAAATGCTTCTACTTTATCTCTGCAAGAAATGAAGTAGGAAGCTAGATACTGAAGCTGATGATTAAGGATGAAGATGTTTGCTTAAAAAGGGAGAACTAACATGCTCTCTCCTAGAAAGTAAGCAGATTGACGATGGGGGAAGACTGTTAGATTAGATTAGAGTTCAGTAGTAAAAGTTAGTATCATTGTAATCCAGTTTGCTCACAAACTGTTCTTTTATCATGTATTGTAAACTGAGTTCCAGAATGAAATTCTTATTAAAGCCTTGATGAAAATCTCTCTTTGTCCAAGCTACTAACTTCTTTAAATCTGTCTTAGTTCAGTATTGGTTTCGACATCATCAAAAAGGGGAAAATTATTGGGAACCCTCTACAGTTGTTTTGATGATGTCTTTGAAACCACACTTAGATCTAGCTTACTCCTTATTAGAGTATAGGTGATAGGAGTCATTTGTATTTGTTAGGACAAATATAGTCTAGAATAAGTTGATTGATCCAGCTTGTAAAGGGGAGATCATTTTATCGAGCTCTCCTATAGGTGATCGATCTAGCATCCTGCTCATGCCTCACCAACTGCAGTCGACTAGCTGACCTACTATTTACCTTTTCCAGCTGGTGGCCGCCTGCCTCAAGAATCAACTGGTCTCTCTTCGACCAGCTAGACTCTTAGTCCACTGGTGCCACGTCCGCTGCCAACCTGGACTAATCCCAACTGATGAAGGTGACTCAGCACCGACTCCCTGCCATCGGTCAGAGTCTCAACGGCTAGAATCTAAATTTTAGGCATATAAATACCTTTATCTTCAAAGGAGTTTGCTACGGGAATTTCAATTAACAAGCCAAAACTCTGCAGAAATCTCAAGCATTCAAGCAAAGTAGTTACTCAAACTGAGTTCTTGAGTGTTCACTACTGCTCAAGAGCTCGATAGAACCCACTCCTTCAAGTCAAGAAGCTGATCCATTGAAGAAGAAAGTAGTTCTGCTAGTTCACCATTTTCAGAGAAGTTCAAGCTCTGGAAGTTAGGATGTTAGCTGGTCTAATAGTCTTTAGTCTAGCTGTTGTAAGTTGTAAGGGTCACAACCCAGGAATCGTGCTTAGAACTCAAAAAGTGAGTCGAGCTCTAAGACTGGTCCTCAGCCAGTAAAAATAAGAGAGAAGTAGGATCCAAAAGTTAAAGGGATTCTCAAGTTCGACGGAACTTGACGTGGATGTAGGAGGGTTTCTCCGAACCCTGATAATGTAGACTGACTCGCTCTCTCTCTCTCTCTCTCTTTATCTTTCCAGTTGATTTAATCCCACTGCTACTAACCATCTTGCATCATACATTCATCCAACTAATTTCATAAAGGATTTTCATTTAAAAGAGTACTTCAACAAAACCACAACTTCCGCATCCAGCTCGCCCCCCTTCCTCATCAGCAGCAAGTCTGCTGAAATAGGAGGAGATCGATCTGAAACTCTGAGCTTGATCCTTTTTCTCGGAGCTAGCTTTAAGTTCAAATCTGTATTTTTATAAAACTATTGGAGATTGGTGTATTCCCTTCCCCCCATACACCAATTAGTTCTTTCTGGGACCAACATAAACCCTACCCAAAAAAAAAACAAACCCTACAATAAAAAAAAACTAAACCCTACTAAAAATATACTAAACCCTACAAAAAAGAAAAACTCAACCGTATAAAAAAATACTTAACTACAAAAAAGAAAAACTCAACCCTAAGGAATAATAAAGAAAAAATTGAAAAGCGAACACAAATGTTTGAGTTCCCTTTTTAATATCCATGTGTATTTCGTTGTCTGATTGATTGATTTTGAATTTGAATATATTGATATAATTTGTATGATATAAATATTAATTAATTTGCAAAATAAAAATGAATTTTGGATTAGAAAGATATATCTATTTATATAGGTTCTCCACAAACTCAATGTGAGATTGAAGAATTTAGAAATTTTAGAATGCTAAATTTAGAACATTCTACATAGGCATGTGACTATTGTAATATCAACTAATTTTATATAGGTTCTCCACCAATAAATTTTGATAAAAAAATTGATGTGGGATTGAAGAATAGAAAAATAAGAGTATTGTTACTTGGTTGTTTGCGTTGATCTTAATATTATCGTAATTCTATTGCTACATGAATAAATAATATGTCCAAATATTTATTCAACTAATGTAATTTGGAGTGGAGTAGCATATGCGATAGTATTAGCTTTGTTAAATTATTATTTTGGTGGATAATTGTAATTTTTATAAGCTATTGTTGGATATAGATGTATATATAACATATAAAACCAAATACATAAGATTAACACAAGTAGATACCGAATAGAATTAGATGTATATGTAGATAGATTATAGGCAATTTTAAAATATATTTAAATAATAATTAATATGTATAAATATATAAATTTTAGATAAATAGATACTAGATGATCTAGGAGACGCCACATAGGCATGTCATGTTGCTTGTTGTAGTGCTCTGAATTTGCAACATAATGGATTTATGTATTGTAAGTCTTAAATATTAATTAGTGATGCGGTGTAGTGGTTTAAGACATAGCCTATCATGTGGGAGGTCATAGGTTCGAATTCTCCCATCTCATAATTAATTTTTTAAATTTGAGGTTCTATAATATAGATAAATTATTATAATTATAATACGTAGTAATTAATATTAACATATAAAAATAATAATTAATATGTATAAATATATTGATTTTAGATAAATAAGAATGTAGGCCGTAGGTGATGTAATGTAAGCATATGAAATTAATGGTGCATCGAATCCTTTACGGAATTAATAAGTTATATTATTGATAGGTGTCAATTTATACTTAAAAACTTTTTTTTTTTTGAAAGAATTTCTAATTTAAAACTTAAATCCTCTTATTCTCTGTTCTTTATCCAAAATTGTCTGAGACACATGCTAAAAAAACTAATTCTTGTGGGATGGGAAAGATTTGTTTGGTTTTGATGAAATAAGATCTGGTGGTATAGGACTAGAAATTGATGGTGAATAGTGATAGATATAATTAGTCAAACTAGTTGTAACAAAAGGAAAAGGTATAATAAAATTATTTATAAATGAGTAAAAGATAATTTTCAATTTTACTTTTGGATATTCTTTTTCTAAATTTATTTGGCTTTCTTCCCCTGGCTAGATGCTTACAAGTTACATAGAGAAATATTTTTAAATAATTGGGCTCTCCATGCAAGTTCCGATTTTCATGAAAGTTGTTTGAATTGGATATTTGGACATCTTTAAGATTTTTGAAGTACTACTTATTTAAAAGGATTCTTTCACATTCTAATGGGTCATGTGACTTAAGAAATGATAGGCAGTCAATATTTAGGGGATTTGGGCCTTCACCCTATTATTTTAGATATGGGCCTTTTGGTTGATCAGAGGGCCTATTAATTCATTGTTAGAAAAATGAGGACAACCAGAAATGTAATGGAGGATGTTAAACTTAAAATTTATAATAGTATAGGTGTCAAAAAAAGTTAAAAAATTAATTTCATACGCCAATTTTTTTTATTTTATTTTTATTTATTTATTTATTATTATTTTTTTTTTTGCGGAGGGTGTCGGTACTCTAGCATTCCGTCCCTCCCTCTGCTCCTGCACACAAGAATTGGTTATGAAGTTCTTCACAACATGATAACATCTGGGATATGCTGCCAAGTTATAAAAAATTACTAGTATATTTTCATATACAATTACAAGAGAAATAGATGACTATTTATAATACTAGAGTTCCGATCTAATAAAGATTTCGACTTTAATTGGATGTTGTAAAAATACGGTCAAACGCCCTAAAAATTCGAAAAATCAAAACAAATACGGAGTAAAAAACAAAATAAAAACAAAACAAAAATAAATAAATGTGATATCAACTACTACTACTCTCCGTGCCCACTTGCCATGTTCCCATAAGTTCCCATATCTCTAAATTAAATATAATAATCATTATACTAGTAGTATTATACAGCACTAGTTTTGTTTGGTTTATCCTATAAATATCATCAATCTATGCATGAAATCAACCACACAAACACATGCTCTCTCACACAGAGAGAGAGAGAGAGAGAGATGGGAGGATTCAGTGAGAAGCAAGAAGCACTAGTTAAGGAATCATGGGAAGTCATGAAGCACAATATTCCTGACCTCAGTCTTCGTTTCTTCTCTCTGTAAGTCTCTCTCTCTCCTCTCTCACTCTCATAATACTACTAAGTACAACTAATATGAATTATATAGGATTTTGGAGATAGCTCCAGCAGCAAAGAACATGTTCTCATTTCTCAAGGACTCTGATGAGATCCCACAGAATAATCCCAAGCTCAAGTCACATGCTATCAAAGTTTTCAAGATGGTCACTATAAATTCCAAAAATAAATTAAGCTATATATATATGGAATTGATTTTGATATTTGTAAAGAAAAATCACTAATTGATTAATTCTGTTTTAATGAAATGGATGAAAGACGTGTGAAGCAGCGATTCAACTACATGAAAAGGGTGAAGTAATAGTAGCAGACACTACTCTAAAGTGGTTGGGATCTGTTCATCTTCAAAAAGGAGTCCTTTATTGAATTTTCAGGTAATTTTTAATTTTTTTTATTCAATTTAATTAATTTTCTAATTATAGATTAATTCCAATAATAGAAATAGTATATGTCACGCGAATCCTTTATTTAATGTTTTTTGGACTTTTGGCATCAGATTCGTAATATTATATATTTAGCCCCATCACTTAGGTATTATTCTATTTCATTAGAATAAAACATTTGCTGCAGTTGGTTGTTTTTAGTCTTGTCTCTTAGCTACGAAGGATTAAATATTTTTTATGGTAACCCCTTCACGAAGATTATTTTTCTGTATATATTGAGTTGGGAGGGAACGGTGGAACCGTGGAAATTGTATCGGAATCGGAATTATAATTATAATCAAAAGAAAAGGATATCGTTTCCTCTCATACTAGACTTTTGAATTGTTACATAAGTATAACGAAACTCCCATATCCTTAATTACTTATTCTAATTAGATATCTTACATACAAATGGAGTATCTTCTTTACAGGAAAAAAGAAAAAAAAAAAGAAAAAAAAAGAACCAATTCTAAATAAATTTGTATGCAGGTTGTGAAAGAGGCACTGGTGAGAACGGTGAGAGAAGCCATGGGAGAGAAATGGAGCGAAGAGATGAGTGTTGCATGGGAAGAAGCCTACGATCACTTAGCAAAAGCAATTAAAGATGAGATGAAAGCAGAAGCAGCTTCTGCTTAATTCATAATTACATGCAAATGGAGTTCTTCTAATATTTCAATCTAGAATCAGTGGATAACTGGATATCTAGTTGTTTGAATATTGAACTAGTAGCTAAAGTGTGGGATAAGTCTACCAAAATGCACCTCAAAATTCGAGCAGATGATAAAATTAATACTGAAAATCATTACTAGTACTATCAATCTACAAACCATCCGAGTAGCTAGGTGTAAGTGCACTACACTCACTTTTCCTGTCCGACCCGAATCATCATATAAATGTGAAACATTGCAATCCATTTAAATCCATTTCTGGTTATTTGTCATGAGCCATATGGGTTTAGTATTCTTTATTTGGAGGATTTTGAGGTCAACTAGAGATGGGGAGAAAAATGGATTCCATAATACTCCTACAATATAGGGAAGAGACAGACTTAAATCTGATAAAATAAAAAGTATCAGTAGGAGAAACTGTCTCAATTCACTCGCACATCAGATGTTCTTTTATTAGCAAAGCACGTCTTCGTTTTGGATCAATCCATGAAAACTAGCTAAAGGCATATTCTGGGAGATAGAGAAGATACACCCAAAATTTGCAGTATGCAGATGATGAACGAGAAACGCTATATTTCCAAAAATAAGTCCAGCCACTTCATTTCTATAATTTCTTTTTAAATGGTCTGGTGACTCTTTGCTATATAGAGAGAATAAGGTCTACCGATTATGAATGTAAAACGATACTTAGAATTATAGATAGACCAAAGTGGATCTAAAGTAACCAAAATTGGATCTTCCAAAACTTGAAAAGGCATACCTGTGTGACACTGTTATTCTCTCTGAATTTCTTCCCATTCTCTCTGGGCCTCTTCATATCGACAGATGAGCTGCGCCTAATGCAGCAGTGCAATTTCCATGTCTTTGTTCTTCTCTGGTGCATTAAAATAATGGCCGTTAACATTGTAGATAGCCAAAAGAAACGTAAAATTGAAAAAGGGGGGAAAAAGAAATTTTTTTGACCGACTCTATGAATTTCTTCTTTTCAAGGGAATGCTGAGAATCTCTAGTATTTCTCTGGGACAAGCTTCTACCAGTTGATGGAGAAGATACGATTTCTGAACTGGAATATGCCTCCTTTTCACTGTATCTTTATTTCAAGTGTGAGTTTTCCTCCTGCTCAGAAGATGAATCGAATTCCTCCGACATGTCACCTAGATCATGGTTTTTTACAAGAATATCTGACGTTGCCTTTTCACCTTAAAATGGTAGGATGATGGGATGAAGGAGAAGGGATGAGGTGCATTTACATCCTAAAATTTGCTACATTTTCCATAAATTCCTCAAGAAACACGAAACAGGTGGAAACACTGAAAGTAAAAGGGAAGTAGAAGATACTACTCCCTCGTATATTACCAAATAAGCTAAGCCTCATATTTTTGGCCCTGATAGAGTGAAGACGAAGAACGAAAAGAAAATAACGAATATGATAAATCTCCTCAAAAGAGGCCCTACGGCAAGCCGTCCAAAACTCCAATAATTTCTGATAAACCTCATCTACGACAGAAACCCTATTTAAATAAATAGTAAACCCTAACTGATCCCAAAGCCCATGCATGCATATGGGCTGACCCAACATAATTAAAATAATAAATATCCTAACTCATAACAAAGGAAATAATAATAATAATAATACTAATAAAATAATAAATATCCTAACTCATAACAAAGGAAATAATAATAATAATAATACTAATAATAAAATCAGTAATCGGCCACCGCCCTTTTTCCTCGAGCGTACACCAACCATGGCGCTCGCACGCTATCAACTGCCCCGCCCACCGAAACAGCCTTGTCCTCAAGGCTGAAATACGGATATTGGCCACGAACATCAGCATAATCCATCCAAGTCGCCTCATCATCTGCTAAGCCACTCCACTTAATCAACACTTGATCAACCTATTGTCCCTCACGTTCTATAGTATGCCGTTGCTACACCCGTTCTGGCAAGAAAGGAGGATCGGCAGACATCAAATCATCAGGAAAGGTTGACTCCGGCTGCACGGAGCCAATCGCCCTCTTTAGAAGAGACACATGGAATACCAGATGAACACGGGAATAAGACGGAAGCTTCAAACGATAGGCAACAACACCAACACGAGCTTCAACCTCAAAGGGACCAAAAAATCGAGGCTATTACTCGCCTTAAATAACGTAGATTGTCGGTAAGGCCAAAACTTCAAATAAACAAAGTCGCCAACCTGAAAATCCACATTCCAACGATGCTTATTTGCCTTTCTTATCATCCTTTGTTGGGCCCGCTCAAGAAGAAATCGCAACTGATCCAAAACTTCATCTCGAGAACGTAATAACTCAACCAAAGCTTGAACTCAAACTTCCCCGGGTAAAAAACGTGATAAATTAGGTGGAGATCTCCCATAAACCACCTCAAACGGAGTAGTCCCTGCAGCAGTGTGAAAACTTGTGTTGTAACAGTACTCCACCCATGATAACCATTCTACATTTGGCATTGGATAGTAGGAAATACACATTTGGCACTGGATGCATGCATGAGTTATTTGTAAAGATGAATCCATGATGGAGAGTTTGAAGAAAGATGGAAGATCAGTGCAGACTAAGGATGGAAAGAAAGGTGGAAAGAAATAATAGGAGAAAGTCGCATTTTGTGTTTTGCTTTTTTCCTTTACGTCTTTTTTCCCTTTAGTTAGCATTTTGCTGACTTAGCAAATTAATTATACATATAAATACTGTAGCTGCACTGTTACAAGGAGAGAGAGAATATTACATCTTTTGCTCAATTTCTTGTTCGACGATTCTCTCAATAAAATGCAGATCTATCTTCGATTTTTGTTTCTTTTCTCAAATCGATTATTCTAACATGGTATCAAGAGCACAAGTTCTGCTGTGCTGAAGATCAATTCTGTTTTTTTTTCCTCTGATTTTTCTGTGGTCTCGAGATGCCACCGCGCCGGGAAACGGTGGGTGCTTTTCGGCTGGAAGATCCGCCTCCATCCAGTCCTCTTTACATTCATCCCAATGATAATCCGGGTACTATTTTAGTTGCAGAATTACTTAGTGGATCGAATTATGTTAATTGGAGTAGGTCAATAAAAACAGCTTTGCTAGCTAAGAATAAATTAGGTTTCATTGATGGATCTATTAAGAAACCGTTAGATCCCTTAGATTTAACTCTATCTCACTAGGACGCTGCAATGGTATAGTAGTTTCATGGCTGCGTAATGCAGCAGTGCCCCAAATTCGTTCTAGTCTAATGTACTTAGAGAATGCAGCTCAGATCTGGACAGGTCTTAGGGATAGGTTTTCTCAGGGTAACATTGCTCGGAGATATGAACTGAAACAACAATTATATAATCTGAGACAGGGTGCAAGTGATGTTAATACCTATTACACTGATCTGCGGGTAATATGGGATGAGTTTTTGGATTTCCAGCCAAAATGTTGGTGTGATTGTGGTGGTTGTAGATGTAACAGTACTGGAAAGTGGAGAGATCATCAGCAAAGTGATTTTGCAGTTCATTTTCTTATTGGTTTGAATGATGCTTATTCTGCACTGCGTTCATATTTTCTCAGCTTAGATCCTTTTCCATCTATCTCAAAAATATTTTCATTGGTGATTCAAGAAGAAAGGCAGAGGGGTATTGGTGTTCCTGCAAGTTCTATTGTACCACATCTCAGTGAGACTCCTGGTATGATTATTGCAACACAGAGTTATGGTGGAAGAGGTAGAGATAAGCTATTTTGTACTCACTGCCAAAAGAGTAATCACACTGTTGACAAATGCTACCAACTACATGGTTTTCCCCCAACTTTTGGAAGAGGAAGTGGTTTTCCCTCAACTTTTGGAAGAGGAAAAGGGCGTGGTTTTGGAGGCTCTGGTGTATCTGGTGGTGTTCCTTCTAATGCACAGAGATTTGTGCATCATGTGGATGCTCAACTAAGTATTGATGGTTCTTCAGCTTTACAATCATCTTATCCTGTTCATGCTCCTGCAGATACGATTCCTAGTACTCTAACCCTTTATCGGCATAGTAGTGCCAACAATTGCTTTCCTATCTTCAGTCTCAAATTCAAAGCAATCAAATGATCACAGAAAGTCCTCAAGCTAATTCATCCACTAGATCTTCAGACTTTAATGCTTCCTTCAGTGGTATGTTTTCTTTAACTCCCTTTGTAGGAGCATGTTCTAAATCAGAATCTCTATGGTTGATAGATATTGGTGTTACTCACCATGTCAATTGCTCAGCTACAAATTTTCAGTCAGCTACACCTCTCACTAATGCATTTATTACTCTACCCAATTCTCAGAAAGTTCCAATATCTAGCATAGGCACACTTCAAGTGACACCCACTCTAACACTTCATTCAGTTCTTCATGTCCCAAGTTTTTCTTTCAATCTTCTTTCTGTTAGTAGCTTAACATCTTCTAGCAAATGCTCAGTCTCATTCACCCATGACCATTGTCTTATTCAGGATGTTTTCAAGGGCATGCAGATTGGGATAGGTAGAAGAGTGGGCAACCTCTATGTGCTTGATCATGCACCAACTGTAGTTCCTTTTTCTAGTGTTTCCTCTGTAATAGGATCAGACATTTGGCATTGTAGGCTTGGTCATCTAGGACCAGAGAAACTGAAAGTTCTTTCTTCCATTTTGTCTATGAAACATGTACCTGAAAATGTATGTGAAGTTTGTCATCTTTCTAAACAAAAGAGACTTAGTTTCTCCAATTCTGAACATATTGCAGATTTAGTTTTTGACCTTATCCACTGTGATATTTGGGGTCCTTTTAATCCTGTTTCTGTGCAAGGGCATAGATATTTCTTGACTATTGTTGATGATTGCTCACGTTTTGTTTGGACATACTTACTTGCCAACAAAAATGATGTCAGGTCTGTGTTACCTCAGTTTTTTCAACAGGTCAAAACCCAATTCCATAAGTCCATTAAAGTCCTTAGATGTGATAATGGAGGGGAGTTCATTCTTCCTCAACTTTATTCTGAATTTGGCACTTTAGTACAACACTCATGTGTAGGTAGACCACAGCAGAATGCTAGAGTTGAAAGGAAACACCAACATCTGCTTAATGTGGCTAGGAGTTTGTATTTTCAATCTCATATTCTTATTGGATACTGGGGAGATTGTATCCTCATAGCTTCATATCTTATAAACAGAATACCCTCTTCAGTTCCTCAACTTTCAAACCCCACTCCTTTTCAAATATTATTCAACAAACCACCACAGTACACACACCTTAGGAATTTTGGGTGTCTTTGTTTTGCTTCCACTTTAGCCAAGAATAGAACTAAGTTCTCACCTAGAGTGATTGGACATTATTTCTCTAGTTATTTCTTGGATATTTTGGTGGAACTTGGTTTCATTTTGAGTGAAATTACTTTGATCTGGACTAATTGGGAAATAATGTGTTTTTGTAGGAGAAAGATGATTTTTGGTGATTTTGGAGCTATTTTAAAAGAGGTTTTGAAGCTGGAACTGAAGAAAAGAAGAAGTGGTCTGCTGGAAGTTTAGGCGGCGTACCCATACCGCCTATAAAGTACTGGAGCTGAGCGAGAATAAAAGAATTTCGGGATTTTCAGCATCTAGAAGGCCTTTAATTAAATCCTTATGGGATTAATTAATGTAATAGTGAATTTTAGTATTTTATTTAGCTAATAGACTTTTTAGATATTATTAGATATTATTTATTTATTGCTTTCCTAGTTAATTTAGGTTTAGGGATTTATTTCCTTATTATAAGATAATTCCTTAGACATATAAAGAAGATTAGGATTAGGAAAAGAGGGGAGATACGTACCTGGTATTGGAGGAGCAGCGGCTGAACATTGAAACAACGTCATCTTCTTCTTCTTCATCTTTTCTTTATTTCTTTGTTATTTATTTTGCTTTTATTTGTTTATGATTTCTAGCTAATTTTTTTTATTCCGGCAAAGATAGTGAAGCCTTGGCAAAATTATTCTGTGAGATCTAATATGTTTTCATACTTTGATTTATATGCTTGCATCTATTATTCTCTGCGTTTATTTTTATGAATTGTTTCATACTGCTAGGTAGTGCGCAATATTTAGTAGTTTGGAATTAATTTATAGCCAATTGAATCGGCCATACGTAATCGTGGTTAGATTTAATTAGTGGTAAAAAAAAATTGACTTGTTTAAGTCAAGGGAATAATAGTCTTAATTCGATAATCCTGCCTCAGAGTTTATCGGTTTTGAATCTGGTTTCTCTTGTTGTTAATGTTGTCGACTCATTAAATCTATAGAGCGTCTCTTACGGTTGTCAGTCGATTAGGGAAATAACTGGTGAAGCGTCTTCCTGGTTATCAAGAATTTATGGAGAAATAAGATCGCGTCAGAAGCGTCTTCGGTGATCATAACTGGTTTGTTTGCATTAAATTAGAGTTATCTTTGCATCGAGGATCAGAATAATTGAGCTAGGGTGGAACTTGTTGCTGCCGGAATCGTTTTTAATTTGTTTGAACTAAAACTCAAGCTGTCTTTTAAATTATTTGTATATTTATTTTTCTTATTTATTTTTGTTATTAGGTTAATAAAAAAAATCATATTTTAGCAGTTGGAAATTTAGAAGAAATCTCGCCGATCCCTTGGGAGACGATCTTGCTTACCACTGTCTAAGCAGTGTGGGCATACCGACTGAAAGTCGGAATTATTTTTGGTGTAAAACGACACTAAATTTTGGTGCCGTTGTCGGGGATCGGTTTTTAAGCAGTATTTTTTCTAAATTTTCGACTTGTATTTTTTTTATTTAATTTTTGTTTTTTTTTCTTCTATAGATATTGAAGATATGGTCGAGGAAGAAGGTCCGAAACTAGAAGATCGGGTGATTAAGGAGTTACGCCATCAAAGGAGCAATCGACCGTTGTGCATCGTTTTGCCAACAATTAATGAGAACTCCGAAATCAAGCCGAGCTTTATCCAATTACTTCCTAAGTTTGGTGATCGACCTGGAGAGAGTGCACATAAGCATCTTGCAGAATTCGATTTAGTGTGCTCTACTTTACGCCCGCAAGGTTTTTCTAAAGATAATTTGAAGTTACTAACTTTTTCTCATACCTTGCAGGGGAGAGCTCGAGATTGGTTGTTCGATCTTCCGCCTAAATCCATCGAAACTTGGAATGATTTGGAAGAGCATTTTTTGCGTAAATTCTTTCCCGAATCTAGAACTGCAAATTTACGAATGGCTATTAGTAGCATTACACAAAAGAGAGGGGAAAGTTTAGCTGGATATTGGGAGAGATTCCAACAACTTTATCGTAAATGTCCAAATCAGTTTCCATGATGGAGAGTTTAGATGAATCCATGATGGAGAGTTTGAAGAACGATGGAAGATCAGTGCAGACTAAGGATGGAAAGACAGGTGGAAAGAAACAATAGGAGAAAGTTGCATTTTGTGTTTTGCTTTTTTCCTTTACGTCTTTTTTCCCTTTAGTTAGCATTTTACTGACTCAGCAAATTAATTATAGATATAAATACTGTAGCTGCACTGTTACAAGGAGAGAGAGAATTTTACGTCTTTTGCTCAATTTCTTGTTCGACGATTCTCTCAACAAAATGCAGATCTATCTTCAATTTTTGTTTCTTTTCTCGAATCGATTATTCTAACATTATTCACTACTACTTTTGATGAGGATTCAACGGCAAATTCTCATAACAATTCTGCAGCTGTTAACGAGCATTTGTCGGAGATGCAAACTCAGTTAGATGAGCAACAAAAAAGAGAGACAAAACTAAAAGAGCAACTAGAAAAACAGGTAGAGGTGCAGGCTCAAATGCAAACACAAATGCGCAATAAATGATGGAGTACATGAGGAGCATTGGACAGTCCCCACTATCTTGATTAGGAGTTTGTCTATTAAGTGGTTAAACTACATGTGGAGTGGTTAAACTACATACTTTGGTATTGCTTTATGGCAATTAACTGTGACTTTTTTGTAGTAAATATTATTTTTAGTTGAAGTTGTGTTTTATATTTATTGAAGAACATATTACAGGGTCTTTTAGTATTTTCAAATTGTATTGGTTATTATTTATTGAATGGAATAGGTATTCATATAAAATTAAAAAAAAAAATCAAATATTAAACAACAGCGATCGATTGGCTACTGAAATTCTGTCACTAACGTTCACACTACCAGGTATTCAATTAGCGTAAAGCAACCAAAAATCAGTAGTTAATTCGGTCTCTGAAAGCTGGCGACCGTTTTGCGACTGGACTTTGGCGACTGAAAATTCGGTCGCTAATCGGTAGCTAATGCTTAGCTACCGACGCTGCAGTCGCTAGATCACATAGGCGACTCCTTCAATGGCGTCTAATTTATTTGGTCGCCAATCAGTCTCTAGATCAGTTTCGTGACCGAATATCCTTCATGTGCAACCGATAATTCAATTCGGTCGCTATTATGCTATTTTCTTGTAGTGAAATAGGTATATCCTAGTTTGATTATGCTAGCTTATGCTTAGTATGCAATGAGGGTTAAAACCATATATATGGACTTGTACGTATATATATAATTGGGATTGGAAGGATAGCTAATTAAATACCCAAATAAATTAGTACAAAGATTTTATATTCTTAGAATATAGTTTAATTAATTTGTTTCATGCAAGTGATGGCTAGAGGGTGTTCGTAAGGTATAATATATAGACAAAAACTTGGGTGCTCGGCCACATAGTGTGGTCGGGTCAAAGTGTCAATCTTTATACAGAAAAGTGCTAATCTATACGAATAAAAATGCCAATCTTTAACATAATTATTTTACAAAATGTCATTTTTAAAAGTGTCAATCTTTATACAAAAAAGTGCTAATCTACACGAATAAAAGTGTCAATGTTTTAGCCGGCCGCACGGTATCTCTGGCTGACCCAAGTGTGTCCCTAATATATAATGTAAAGCTTAATTCATGAAAAACGTTTGAATATAATAGAATGCTATAGGCATGAGTTGATTAAAGAAAAGAATATAAGATTATATTAGTAGAACTTTTAGAATTTATAATCTGAATTCTAGTAGAATCATTCCGATCTATTTCGTTCTCCATGCATGCAAAGATTGTTAGTTAGAAATATGATTTATGTGCACGTTAAGATGAAGAAATAAGTATGAAAATATTATTATATTTGTAGAATGATCTTCGATATAATTAGTTAAGTTTTCAAAATCCGGGCATAGCGAATCTAGGATTTAATCATCCCGTATATCTTTAGAGTTTAAGCTTGGAATAACTTTAAGTTTAGACTTTTTGGAGAAGATCTATAATCACAGGAACCGAGTTGTGTTATTTATCTATGGAATTATTCCATCAAGGTGGGCTTTACTTCCAAACATATTTTGAGTTATATTATACTCTGATATTTACAAAATAAAAACTGTTTATCCATAAAATGTTCCCGTGTGCTCTACACGTTTAATGCTCTGAAGTTAATCGATCGAGGTTCTTAGTTCAGTCTTAAACACTAACTTTGAACTGTGTATACACCCTGATAGTAGTGCGATTGGTTGATCTCTCTCGCGTGCTATTGATGAATGGGACTCTCTGGGTTTCGACCCGAAGTCCAGAATGAATGTTAATGGACCTGACAGTGGCTAGAGGTGCGGGGTCACAGTAAGAGTAACTTTAGAGTGTGACAAATGCGCACTAAAGAAAATGATGATGTTTTGACATACTTGGATGTATTTCTTTTACAAAACCTTCCAGGTTATGTCTTATGACAATGGACAAAATGTATTTTGTTTTTGATAAACTGTATATCAAATGCTAAGCTCACTGAGTACATTAGTACTTAGCCTAAATATTTTCCAAATATTTTTAGGTTAAGCAAACAGTGTGACGGGGCAGAGCTGAGGCGAGGGTTCTCCTTTTGTAACAAGCTTCCGCTAGTTGCTCATCTTTTGTGTTCAACTCTCAATTTTGTTCCTTGAAGTTGTTATGTCTTTTGATAAGAGCTTAGATTTTTAACTTCTTTTTATGATTAAATCTATCCTTTGTATCTACGGTTGAGCCATTTGAACTTAAAATGATCATTTACGCTATGAATGAATGTATCTCTTTGTTATCTCTTGTCATTTCCAATTTAGGTTCCTTCCTTTCATAAAGAAAATGCTGTCAAATTCTTTGGGCACGCATTATATCCGGCTTATTTATATAAGATAAGCTTCCACTCCTTTTCTTTCCCTGCCTTTTTTCTCCAACCTCAATCGCGTTCCGACTTACGATTCCTCCTTCGAGAATCGGGGCATGACACTCTACCACAAAACAATGACTCGCCCTGCTATCAATCATCAACAAGAGACGATTCTCTCCAACTTCGCCGAACAATTTCATGGTTTGGGGTCCATCAAAACTAAAAGATGCGAGCTCAGACAGTTGGAGATGCTGCAACGTGGTAACATCCTCGTGAACTACACCCTCTGGACTCACCTCCAAATCTTCCTCAATATCATCCTCCAAATCGCCTATGAGCACTTGTAGTGTTTTAGGAGGGCAGCGATGCATCGGCCCAAACTTCAGCGTACAGCGGAAACAAGTACACTTCAGATATTCTTCATTTGAAATTTGGGAAAATTCCGGGGATTCCGGGGAGTCGACGATCCTTGAGTTATCGTTGCAGGTGTGCTTGGTGTAACTACAGACCCTTGCGAAGCAGGTGGAACTGAATGTGGACCGTAAGAAGAACGCATTGAGTAACTTGTGGCAGAGGCTTTTCTTGAGGAATATGGCGTTGACGCCGGTGCTGAGGCGTGATCCAACTTCCTGGCAGCCTGTAGGGCAGCCGAATAACTCCCAACTGCATTATCTTGAATCTGAGCACGAAGTTGTTTCTTCAATCCACCTAGAAAAAATCTTAAGTAGTATGCATCGGAGAAATCAGTAATCTGTGAAACTCTATTCTCAAAGGCAGAAATATACTCCACCAGCAATCCTGTTTGTTTCACCGCTACCAAAGCTTCATAACCATTAATCGCTGATTCATCCCCATAACGGATTAGAAGTATCTGTCGAAAAGTCACCCAGTCCGGATTTGGCAGTCGTCGTATTAGCAATTGATACCACGCCATCGCCGAGTCTGCCAACGCGATGACTGCGAGCTCTACCTTTTTCACTACACCTATCTTGTGTACTAAAAAATATTGCTCCACTCGTGACAGCCACGCCCGTGCATCAGAACCATCAAAGCTGGGCAGTTCCATCTTCTACTGCGTTGACACGAGAGAACTTTCTTCCTCCTGCATTGAGGATTCGTTCTCTTGATTCTTCTCGTGACTAGAAAAATTTTCAGAGATGTTGAGCTTGGCAAGTATGGTGTCGGTCGCTGCTAGCTTTGCTGTAGTTACGGATTGGGCGGAGCGAAGCTCCACCACTGCAGCCTGACCTTCCTCCATCGCCTTCTCCATCAACTTTGCATGTTGTTTCCTCGTGAGCGTCAGTTTTTCGATCCGGTAGGTCGGACCAAATTGATAGAGTGAAGACGAAGAACGAAAAGAAAATAATGAATACGATAAATATACTTATAAGAGGCCCTACGGCAAGCCGTATAAAACTCCAATAATTTATGATGATCCTCATCTACGACATAAACCCTATTTAAGTATCAGTAAACCCTACTGACTACAAAGCCATGCATGCATATGGGCTGACCCAACATATTTAAAATAATAAATATCCTAACTCATAACAAAGGAAATAATAATAATACTAATAATAAAATCAGTAATCAGCCACCACCCTCTTTCCTCAAGAGTACACCAACCATGGCGCTCGCACACTATCAGGCCCACTAAGTAAACCACAAAAGTGAGTGTGAGGAGAACAGTTTGTTACTTAGAAACTAGTGCTTTCTTTTAGACATACTAATGTAGCATCATATATGTATCGAACAATCTATCATCAAAATGCAATAGCAATGTAGCCCATGTTTGGTTCACATTTTTTTTTTTTTGGTAGGGAAAGAGAAACAATTAATTGATTTCCTTACTTTTTGTTTGGTTTAAGTAATAGGTTATCTGTTTCCCTTACCTGGGGGGTAACCAAATCCATTACATTGTTACTCCTCAAGAAGGAGGGAAAACAAAGAGAAAATGAACCCTCTTACAAGTGACTCATTTCCATACTTGAACCAAACACTTAATAAAAGTAACCATTATTATTATCATTCCCTTACTTGACTTGATTTCATTCCCTTTCTGTTACCCTACTTGATTTTGCCATGTCTCATTAATCTATTAAGGTAATAGATGATGTCACATGCCTTGGCAATAGAAGATCCGAATTGAGATAGATAGGGGTGAGCACAATTAGTCGAAAACTGAAAATCAAACCGAAACTGAGCCTAAAACAAATTGATTCGATTAATTCGGATTTTTTTATTTTTTATTTTTTTGATTTTATAGTGCAATATAGGTTTCAAGTATTATTATTGATTTTGGTATTGTGATTTTATTGTAGTAAAAAAATATTATTGGTATTAATTTTGGTGTTGTGATTAATTTTATTGCAGTAAAAATATTACTAATTTGAATTTTGAATGAAAATTAGGTATGTTGATTAAAGTTTGAAGGGAATAAAGCAAGGGACAAAATGTAAAATAGCCATCTAAGATAGTGGATGAAAAAAACTAGCCACTAACTTAAAAATATATAAAAAATAGCCACTTTTACTTGATAAGACAAAAATACCCTTAATGAGATCGATCGATCCTAACACACGGGATCAATCGAGCCCAATGCACTAAAGATCGATCGAGCCCTTGAGCCCAACACACTAAGGATCGATCGAGCCCTTGACCCCAACACACTAAGGCTCGATCGATCCCGACACATGAGATCGATCGAGCCCATTCGCTCCGAACACACTAAGGATCGACCGATCCCATCTCAGGATTGATCGATCTCAAGACTTTTTTTCTTCTTACAAGTATTAAGTATTAAGGGTAAAAATGTCAAGGTGGCTACTTTTTATATCTTTATAAGTTAGTGGCTATTTTTTTGTTTTTCTTAAGTGGCTATTTTCTACCATTACCACATAAAGCAAAGTATTTTTTAAATAATTTTTAATATAATTTGGGGAAAACCAATTTTAATTTCGGTTTTTTTAGTTCGAATTTTTTTGAAATTCGGTTCCGGTTCTTTTTTTATATTTATTTTTTTGCAAAATTCAATTTTTTCGGTTTTTTATTTTTATTTTTCGGAAAAGCCGAATGTTCACCCCTAAATGAAGATATACTCAAATACTTTCAATATTTACTAATATCATTGTGAATACCATGTATATAGTATCTTACAATATCCACTCATCAAGGGAAGTCTATTGTCAAGTGAGAAATCCTCAACAAACAAGGACGAAGTTATCTCACACAGGCTACAAAACATGACCCAAGACTTGAATGCTACATGAGAAAGCACAAATTAAATCGTTCGTATAGTGTTGATATTATTATCATCGCACAATGTGGTGCTGCTACGAACATATATTTTTACTTATGTTCCCGCAAATGTTTTTAACATTAGGGTGTGTGCTCTTTGATGTAAAGGAAAATGAGAGATAAGAAAAAGATAGAAAACGTTATCCCATAATGTGGTCCCCCCCCCCATTATCATATGTTCTCTAGGGTGCAAAATGTGGGAAAATATTATCACTTCAAATGGGTATAAAAATATTATCATGATTTAGAGTGAAAATATGGATAAATTGCTGCTCAAGGAAATTTATTCCTCCTGTCCGGGAAAAATTATCTATACAAGAGAATTAGAAAAAGAAGGAAAATGTAGAATATTTTCTTTTTCACTATTTTTCACTCAAAGAGAACACCCTTAGGTGGTGCTTGGTGTTGGAAATTTGGTTTTTGACCAAATAAATAATAACAAATATTTAATTTATTACATAAATTAAATATTAGATTATTGTTCTACTCGCGGAGTAGATGAACGTGGTATATTTATATGCTCAAAACCGATTTCCGGTGAGTGAGATATAAATGTTCAAAGTTTGGTGGAGAGTTACTTCATTAGTTTAAGTTATACCACATTGATTAAATATTAATGTGGTGTGCTGTTTAAAAATGTTTAAACATGTGGGCTTAATAACAAGTGGGCCAAGTAAGTGGATAAATGTGTGGTTGGGCTCTCGCGTGAGCACACACTCGATCCGGCTCCGGCTCGGGTTTGGGTTCGGGTTTCGTGGCCGTGGCCCATCCGGAAGAAGACTCTGGAAGGTGTCTCTTCAGCTGAACAGTCAGCCTCTTCCACTCCACCACTAACCCACTACCTTAGTGGCTGTTAATGCCTTTATGGTATTGATGTCCCTCCTGAATGAGCAGCCTATAAATAGAAGGCTCTGCAGGCCATTCTAGGACACACAACTCAAAGCATCATTTTGCATCCTCTCTTCTACAGCATTCAGATTTTTGAGCTCAGTTCCTTCGCCTTTTATTTCCAGTTCGCCGGAGCTTCTTAGTTTGCGGTGCTGCTACTGATGGAGTCCAAGGATCGTTTATTCAAGATCCTGTTCGAGTTCCAAGTGGGCCGGTGACAAGAGCTCGAGCTAAGAAGTTTAAGGAAGCTTTGCAAGGGTTGGTTCAAGAAGTTTGGGCTCAAGAGTTGATGAAGAAGCCCATTGGAGATGGTGGATCGGGCAACCCGCGAGTAGTTAATCTTATCAAGTGTGACCGGGCTGAAGATTAAAGACTTAGTTATTATTTTCGTGACTTTATTTTGCAGCCCACGTTTTGTGCCTTAAAAGGCTTTATTTTTGGGCTTTATTATGTTATTTGATGGGTTTGACCCATAGTTTGACTATACTTAAGTTATTTCATAGTTGGACTAGGTTTAGATAGGTTTTTGAGCACTATATATATGGCCCTTATGTCATGGCCGAAAATCAACATTGATCATTAATAATATTGTGAGTTTTATTCTCTCTTGAGAGTTCTTCGAATTCCTCTTGATTTTTCCAAGACGAATTCTTTACCCGGCGAATCAACGAGTTCATCATCCCTCGTTGTGTGTCATTCAGCGTCCCCGTGTGGCTCGGCGACCGTCTCTTTGGGATATAGAGGTTTCGGCTTATCTATATTACTTAGGGGGTTTAGTTCGTAGACGTATTGGGATTTCCATTAGTTCGATTCAGTCTTCCGCGTGCGTAAGTTATACGGATCTGCGAAGGTTCGTATCAGCTACTAAGAAGACGAGAAGTCATTTTATCTTTGGGGACGAAGCGCCAAATCCGTGAGCACTACCCGGGGCGTAATTCGTCTTGCGGAAAGAGGATTTCCTCGACTCGACTTCAAATTTCATTTTGTTCGTAGTTTTTCTCATTTCACTTGTAATCTTCGATTATTCTATTGTAATTGTACGCCCGGCAAGTTCTACAATTTCCAACAATCGCAAGACGAATTATTTTTGCCGTTCCAAGGAGTTTTGAAATTCAATCACCTATTCGAAGATGACAAGTGCTGTAGCTTCCACCGACTCGTCCCTTGGAGTTTCGACATTGCCATCTACTATGTCGTCGACTGTTTCATCAACCATGTCAACGCCGTTGCCAACCTTCACTACTGCATCGGCAATGAACTCCAACACTGGCGGTTCAACCGGAGGCTCAACTATGCCTTCAAGTTCGTGGGTTTGGAATAACCCATTTTTGTCAAGCGGTAGTTCCACTTCAAGTGGAACTGTTGGAGCGCCATTCATGGGCTCGACTGTGGAGGCTGCCTATGGGCCTAACCCAAGTGGCTCCCTTATGGGAGCGAACTCGGCACCAAGGGTGATGCCACCCGCCGAGAAGCCGCCGAAGTTTAGCAGAGCTGACTTCAAAAGGTGGCAACAAAAGATGTTGTTCTACTTAACAACATTGGGAGTGGCAAACTTCCTCACGGAAGATGAGCCGGCTGCGCCAAATGCCAATGAGGCGAACTTCCATGTTCGTGCTTTGTATGACAATTGGCGCAATGGAGACTAATTGTGCAAGAATTTCATTCTCAATACCTTGGATGATAGCTTGTACAATGTATACTCTGGTGTCAACACCTCCAAAGGAATATGGGAGGCGTTAGACAAGAAGTACCGTAGCGATGACGCGGGTACGAAGAAGTTCGTTGTAGCCCGATACTTGGACTACAAGATGGTCGATTCTCGACCAATGATGGAGCAAGTACAAGAGTTTCAACTCATTGTGCATGACGTTCATGCTGTGGGGATGGTCCTTCTGGATGCGTTCGTTATGGCGACCGTGATCGAGAAGCTACCCCCAAATTGGAAAGACTTCAAGAGCTACCTCAAGCACAAGCGAAAGGAGATGACTCTTGAAGACTTGATTGTGAAGCTACGCATCGAGTCGGATGTGCGCGATCAAGACAAACCAAAGGCATCGTCTGATGCCAAGGTGAACTTGATGGAGAATGGCGGACCCTCCAACAAGCGTGATCGCCCAAATGCCAAAGACAAAGGCAAGGCGAAGGGACCATCGAAGAAATTTGATGGTGATTGCTACAATTGTGGCAAGCATGGGCATACTGCGACGGACTGCAAGAAGCCCAAGAACAAGAAGAAGAAGAAACATGCTGCCAACGTCGCCAAAAAAGACGGCGAGTGGGTGAAAGAAGACTTTACGGCTGTGGTCACCGAGGAGGTCAACCAAGTCGAAAAGCCGGGAGGCTGGTTCATCGATATTGGCGCTACTGCGCACGTGTGTGCCGATAGGAACAAGTTTGTTACCTATCAAGTTGTTGAGGGGAGGAAGCTCAACATGGGGAACCAAGCTTCGTCCGTGGTTTTCGGAGTTGGAGATGTGGTGCTAAAGCTTACATCCGGGAATTCTCTAACTTTGAAGAACGTGCTGCATGTTCCCAACATCCGAAAGAACTTGGTCTCGGGCTCTATTCTAGTTAGTAAGGGGTTTAGACTAGTTTTTGAGTCTGACAAGTTTATTTTGTCAAAGAGTGGTACTTTTCTTGGAAAGGGTTACCTCTCTGATGGTCTCTTTAGATTGAATGTATTGGCTATACGCCATGTACCAAAATCTATTGAGAGTAATGAAAATGCTACTACTTCCTCTTACATTGTTGAGTGCTCTAATTTATGGCATTGTAGATGTTAATCTAAATGCTATAAAATGATTAGTAAATTTAGATTTACTAAAGTTAAATGAAGTTAACACTCAAAACAAATGTGAAATTTGTGTTGAGGCAAAAATGACAAAACCACCGTTTCATTCGGTTGAGCGGAGCACGAAACCCCTTGATTTAATTCACACCGACGTATGTGATTTAAAGTATGTGCAAACTCGTGGTGGTAAGAAGTACTTTATCACATTCATCGATGATTGCACGAGATATTGTTATCTTTATCTTTTAAGAGGTAAAGATGAGGCTATTGAAGCATTTAAACACTTCAAGAATGAAGCCGAAAATCAACTAAGTGGTCGAATTAAGAGTGTTCGAAGTGACAGAGGTGGCGAATATGTTGCTCCGTTTGAAGAATTGTGCAACGAAAGTGGTATAATTCATCAAACGACGGCTCCATACTCACCTCAATCAAATGGCGTTGCTGAACGTAAAAATCAAACTCTTAAGGAGATGATGAATGCTTTGTTGATTAGTTCAGGGTTACCCCAAAATATGTGGGGGGAAGCTGTCTTAACAGCTAACTATATACTGAACAAGATTCCACTCAAAGGTAAAGATGTTACACCTTATGAGTTATGGAAAGGTTGGAAACCATCGTACAAATACTTTAAAGTGTGGGGGTGTTTGGCGAAGGTTGAAGTGCCTCTACCTAAACAAGTTACAATTGGCCCTAAAACGGTTGATTGTATCTTTATTGGGTATGCACATAACAGCAGCGCCTATCGATTTGTTATCCATAAGTCAGAAGTACCCGACATGACTGTGGGAACAACGATCGAGTCAAGGAATGCGATATTCTTTGAACACATTTATCCTTGTAAAGACAAGGGTAATGTAGAAATTAATTCTAGCAATAGAATTGAAGGTGATGCCACGAGTTCTAAATCCGAGGATGAAGAACCTAAGTCATGCAAACGACAAAGGTCTAATCCGAAAGATAGTGAACCGAGACATTGTAGTAGAGTTCGGAAACCAAAGCAATTTGGTCCGGATTATGTAGTGTTCATGTTGGATCAAGAACCTACGACGACAAAGAAGCTTTTTCTAGATCGGACAGTCCGCTTTGGAGAGAAGCGGTACAAAGTGAAATTGAGTCCATTAGGCAAAACCACACTTGGGTGCTGGTTGATTTGCCCGAAGGGTGTAAACCCTTGGGGTGCAAATGGATCCTTAAAAGGAAATACAAAGCTGATGGATCAATTGACAAGTACAAAGTCCGTTTGGTTGTCAAAGGGTTTAAGCAGAAAGAAGGGTACGATTATTTCAATACCTATGCTCCTGTAACAAGGATTACATCCATTCGGGTGTTTCTCGCAATTGATGCTTTGCACAATCTCGAGATACATCAAATGGATGTGAAAACTGCTTTCCTCTATGGAGAATTAGAGGAGGAAATCTATATGGAACAACCAGAAGGATTTGTAGAACCTGGTAAAGAGAAGAAGGTTTGCAAACTGGTTAAATCCCTCTATGGATTGAAGCAAGCGCCACTTCAATGACACTTGAAATTTGATAATGTGATGTTATCAAATGGGTTTAAGATAAATGAGTGTGATAAATGTGTTTACATTAAGAACACGAATAATGGGTATGTTATTGTGTGTCTTTATGTAGATGACATGTTAATCATGGGTAGTAATATCCGTGTTATTAACGAAACCAAAAATATGTTAAAGAGGAACTTTGACATGAAAGACTTGGGTTTAGCGAATGTTATTCTTGGAATGAAAATTCTAAGGAAATCCGATGGGATTATCTTGTCACAATCTCACTATGTTGAGAAAGTGCTCAAGAAGTTTAACGCTTTTGAAAGCATGCCCGCTAAAACTCCGATAGAACTTAATGTTCATTTGAGCAAGAACCGAGGTGAGTCTGTTGCTCAAGAAGATTATGCTCGGGTCATAGGGTGTTTAATGTATCTTACAAATTGCACTCGACCCGACATAGCTTGTGCCGTGAACAAATTAAGTCGTTACACGAGCAATCCAAGCAAAGAGCATTGGAGAGCTCTAGTACGAGTTTTGAGATACTTGAAGTATACTCAAAGTCATGGGCTACATTTTCCGAGATACCCCCCGGTACTTGAAGAGTACTGTGATGCAAATTGGATTTCTGACACGAAAGATTCACTTTCTACAAGTGGGTATGTATTTACTATTGGGGGTGGAGCTGTTACGTGGAGATCCACAAAACAAACGTGTATAGCCCGATCCACCATGGAGTATGAGTTCATAGCTTTAGATATAGCTGGTGAACAAGCCGAATGGCTAAGAAACTTTCTTAAGGACATTCCATGTTGGGAGAAACCATTGCCTCCAGTGATGATTCACTGCGATAACCAAGCGGCTATTGTTAGGGCAAAAAGTGGCTTGTATAATGGTAAGTCTCGACATATTCGTCGACGACATAATACCGTGAGACATTTGATCACAACTGGGATTATCTCAGTCGACTATATGAAGTCGTTGGATAATCTGGCGGATCCACTAACCAAAGGGTTAAACCGTGATCAAATGAATAAGTTACTTGAGGGAATGGGAGTAAAATCCACAAATTAAGAACTATCATAGTGGTAACCCAACCATGATGATTGGAAACCCCAAGAACTTGGTTCAATGGGAAAACTAAGTTGTGAAAGTTCATGTGAAAACACTCACATTTATCTATTCCCTAGAAAGCGTTTGAGTGTTGAAAGCTTGCCTAGTGGTGAGGATAAGTCTATGACTTTTAATGATTCCTAAATACCTTGAGGAGGTTGAGTATGGCAAGATACTCGGTAAAGAATTACCTATGTAAGTGTGAAGTGAGGCTGCTTCGTTAAGATACACTTATGAAACCAAAGGGCTTCCAAGGCCGAAATGGACACAAAACGTGAGAACGGATGAGGTTGAGGTGTATAAGCGTTAACATCATTGTCTCGGTGCACGCCAT